>KB672031.1:161929-258815 GCA_000349105.1 Anopheles epiroticus | reverse complement strand
CAACTGAAAGGAAAACCCCGTAACCAACCCTCCTGCAGGTTCACATTTGTTACGGTCGCTGATGTACTTTTCCTTTCTCTGCCGCCACTGGCGCCCCAATACGAACCCCCGTGCTGAATTAAAACGAAACCAAACAAAAGCGAAAGGCACACCTTCCAATGCTAACCGCCACACTAGCAGCACTCTTAAGTTTGGTACGTTGTGCCACGAGCACGGCACTGGCTGGAGCTAATATCTGGCTGCTGAAACTGATTTCGTTTTTTTTTCAGTACAATTTTTCTTTGCACTCTGTCGACGGGGTTTTTTTACACGAAGGATATGTTTCAATTTAAGATTAAGTGTGCAGAGCAACCCTCGCTGTTGGCGGGGCGGAAGGGTTTGGATGGGGAGCAGGTGAATAGAGTCGCACGGAGACGGAACAACCCAAACAACGGGAAAGTTAAAATTAAGTATCCCAATTTCCGTTCCCAAGCGCTTTGGCAGCTCGTTCGCATTTCACTAACACTGTCAGCTAACCACTCAGGATGGTGATTAATTAATGTAGGTATGCTCGCCCCCGAAAAGCACCGCAACAGCAAAAAGAACTCTCAGCAGGGTGGGGGTAGGTTGGGGCATTGGATTGAAGAGTTTCCGTCGCTGTCAGTCCGCCTGAGCGGAAGTTTACACTCGAACGAGCCGGGATCGCGCATGGCAAAGAACTTTAGGGTATTTTTGTTTTTTTCGTGGAGGGTTTTATAAACTTTTGTATCTGTTTTTTTTTGCTTGGGTTTTTATTTGGCCACTGTTTGTACTGTATAAAATCAGCGCCTTTCAAACCGTCGTCAAGGGCGGTGATACGCAGCAGTGTGAAAGCTCTGGCGTTAATAAATAATGTTGATAATTAGGATCACCTGTGTGTTAAGCTCTTCTGCTGCTGCTGCTGCTACTGTTGCTGCTGTTGCTGCTGGAAGGACGCTATTAGGCACGGATTTACGCCGAAGCCAGTCCGGCGACGAACGCAATCACGTGATGTCACGTTGAATATTTTATGGGTATGTAATCACTGTTCGTGTAACAAAGCTAATTCGCTTGTTAAAATAGATGCTTGAAAATAGATCCATATTACCGTGGAACGAACATAATTCTCTGCTCTAGAGTAGAAAGAGAAGAAGAACTCTAACAAGAACATGCTTCGGTTAATGGAATTGAGCAATTTTTCTATTTATAGTTTGTTTTTTTTTTTTATTCTGTAGTGACGGCCAGGCCGTATTGTGTCTATTTATAGTTTGTCATGATTCATAAAATATAAAATATTAAACACAAGCTTGTAAGAGTTCTTCACTACCTACAATCATACTCCAATATTCTTTCGTATTGAACTGCCCAAAGCATTTCTTGCATCTTGAACACAGTACGTTTTCTTTTGAATAATTGTTAAACACAGGCGAAATATTTTGGTGAGTAGATTTATCTGAATGCACCTAATTAGCTGAATGCATGTAACAACATTATCAAGGTTTAAATGTATTGGTCAGCAAACATCATGACATGAGATAGGTTCAAAATTTCAGAGCAAATATAATTGAACAGGACAATGAATGACTGTGTGCTGTATTCAATTTCGATAAATAGTTCCGATAGGTTTTGATAGGTAGCTGGACTGGAAATTTTGATTTGATGAAATAGAAATGATTTTTAGATATTTTTAGATTACATAATAGCAATGTTGCTCACTTGGCCTATTGCAGAGGATAAGTCTAAGCTCATTAGTGTATTAGAGGATCTTGACCCAGCAAGGGTGGCACAACTACCCGTGAAGAAAAAGTTACTAAGTGTTACACCCAGGCACTGCTTGGCACCACATGCCTTGGGTTTAAAAGACAAGATCGAGTAAAACTTTACTAACTAATCACAAACATATTGATTATACTTCACAGTTATAAAAATAATAACCAAAACAAAAATTCATTTCAGTTTGTGTTTCATGTTTTATTAAAGTTTATCTTTAATATTTGGATACATTTTTATTGTCAAACAATTCTTTTATTTTCCATTTGTATTTTGAAAATTTAATTTTTTTTTCATTTGATTTAAAATTCTTTTAGCAATACGGCCTGGCCATTACTACCGAATAAAAATTTAAAATTCTTTTATATTTTTTTTAGTCAAAAATTGCTTTTAAATGCCCTTGAGTTTTTTCAGCTGCCAATTTATTAAACACCAGCAGACCAAACATTTCCTTTCGTTTTAGTTATGCTCTTTAAGATTTCGAATGCGTTTTTTTTCTGCTACCGCTTATCTTTCCTTAAGTTCCCCTGTAGCGTTTAAACTTTTTCTGAATATCCTCATTTCATTTTCTCTTCAACGCAGTGTGTACAGCACGGAAAATGAGCGCTTCCATTGAAAGTGCTGGGTTGATGCAATTTTTATGCGCCCAAACTTTGTCTATCAATAATCATGGCCCGGTAGCATCACTACCGTACGGGGAAGAAGATAAAGATTTTGATGATGATGATGGAGGGAGACTGTCGGGTAACAGCTAAACTTGTAATGATATGAACTTTTGACCCAAAAGGTTTACACTATCTGCCAACTGTATCTTACCTAACCTTCACATAAGGTCGGTGAATGTGCCAATGGAAAAGCTACGAAAACTCAAAAAATTTGTTTCGCAAAACATCGCAACGACCAAGCGTACAAAGTTGGAGTGTAAAAACGACAGCAAACTTTGTCCCGTTCCAGCTGTGCAGCGGTTAAAGGAGTAAGATATTTTTCGCTAGCTTTAAACAAAACCATTATTCGTGAAGATGAGTTGAGTTCTTTCTCGGTGTAAAAGCACCGCAACAGAAATGTTGCAAGAATAGCAACCAGTTTTATGGATCCAGTTTAATTCACTTGCCATTCGGGCCGGGAAAACTTTGTAATAACTTTGTTGTCAGGAAATGTACTACGAAACAGCTGTACACTGTACCGTCCCGTCGACGGGATATACACGATTATTTGCTCTCCATCAATCAAACTGCAACTTTATTGTGTGGTGGAATTATATTGTATGCTTTACACTCCTTCGGATTTCCCTCTGTTGCTGCCGCTGCCTGTACACTCCATCATGGACTGTCCGCTTTACCGACCGTATCGAAATGGAACGGAATACAGAAGCCCCTTAGCCCCCCCCCCCCCCCCCCCTGCGATGGCAGACTGTATCGAGATAGTGAGAGGGAAAGACAAAAAAAAACAAAAACTTTACGAAACAAAGTGCTCGGAATGTGTCCCCCACTGGCATTCGCAAAATGTTCATAGTAACTAGAAGAAAAAAAGAGAAACAAAACGAAGGAAAAGCTACACCCGACTGCCCTTTACTGCGGGGTGGGAAATCAACAAGTTTTGTCTGTGTTATCTCAGCGATTTCCTACCGCTGCCTCCCGAGCCCCTAGACTGCCCCTGTTTGCTTGGTTATGGGAAAATTATTCCGCTCATTTCCCTCGACATTGTTGCGTGTGCTGTAAAATGTTCCTTTTCGCACCCTCGATGCTCCCGACAAGCGAGTCCAACTCCTTGCAAGACGCTCGAAACTTGTGGGGATGCTATGAAAGGGGGTTCGCTTATGCGTGTGAGATCTGCTAGTAGTATTATCATAATGTTTTTGATGCACACAAAACATGCCTTCGCTCCCCGTGGCCGGGCGGTCAATGGGCGATGGGTTTGGAGGCGCCATTTAGATTCTCTTTTATTGCCAAGTGAGCCATCAACCACAACGAGCACCATACTTTCTTCACCACTTTTCGGGCTAACACGAATAAACCGTCCCGTTTCGGACACGGTCGCAAATTCTCAATCACTCCTGCTCGAGCTAACCAGGAAACCAGGAAAGAGTGAAACTCGCTCAAGTACAGCTCGAGCGGGCGAAAGATGAAAAATGCAGAGCGAGTGGGAGCAAGTTTACCGGTTGATTTGGTGATTGAATGTATGCCCATTTCATTAAGCCGATGTAGGGAAATTCGTTTTCATCGCCGAGTGGCCGATAAATGATAAATTCATGCTTTCATGCATACTCTACGTAAGTTGTTCAAAATTGTTTCGATGTTATGAACGTTATTTTCCATGATTTTGAAGGATGCTTCAAGTATTGAATCATATTTTACACACGTTTAACACCATAAGTTGTTGAGGGTGTGTTTACAGAATACGATTTCTTTGAAAGATGTATCATTTTGATAGTGACGTATTGGACAAAAAAAACATTATAAACAGAGAAAAATCATGATTTTTTCTCACACGGTTTCATGTGCATACCGGTTGATTGTTTGTCAATAGTATTTAAAATCCATGCATAACTACAAGTTCTTGAACAACTACTTTGGGATACATAATTCTAGTTTACAGAAGTATTACGACAGCATAGCCAGGGTAAAACTTTACGACACAATGAGCTCTTTTGGAATACCGACCACTAGCATAAACTAGCAAATGCTCTACCAAAACATGTTTTTAATCTTCAAGATGAAACAAGTTCAGCAAACCTAATAGTTCCATTTTGCAAAGAAGAATTATGAAACGCAGTTCTATTTGTAACAATATATTTTTTTCGCTGTTTTATGAACAAAAACCCATTAATTTACTAGCTAAAATAAAAACTATGCTAATACCAATTTACCATAAGAGAGGGACGGGCTTCAAGTGACTGCTGGTTTTACTTATTTCGTTCAATTTGCATTAATATGCAAATTCGGTCTTGTTCATTTTCATTCCGACAGAAAGCAAACTGAAAAAAACATTTTTAAACTACAAAAAAGGCTTTGCTAATTTATTTTCAACCGAGCGCCTACCTACCCAAATAATTTGCATGTATCGATGTGTGATGATGGACAGTAAAAAACAGAACGAATACAAGTAATTCGATTAGTGTCAAAAATGTCCTACCCTAGCATTGCATTAATTTCCGTCATTTCCGATGAAAAGTAATTTTCGCGGATGGGACGGCGCACAGAGAGTGATTACGCGTGACGTGTGGGTCTCGACTCTCGCGCGCAGGGTAATACATCAACATCGATCATATGCGTTGCTGGAACGGCGGCACCCCCCCTCCCCCCCCCCCCACCGAACGCACGACGAGCCTTTGATGGACGGGTATTACGGTGACGGTGACACCGAGCATACGCCGCGGAGGATGCCGAGAATAATTGGCAACCGTTCCCGTCAGTGCGGCCCCAGTTCACACGTCCTACGCAGTTTTGAGGGTTTTCACTCGCTACACCACCTTCAGCTTACGGGACATATTTATCGAACATGGAGCGTCGGCACGGCACTCGAAGCAATGTTTCACACTCCATTAGAGGCACCGACACCGGTGCGGTGGCTGGATGGTCTCTGTCTTTTTCTGAAGGGCGTTCCGTGCATTCTTCCCACAGCCACCCGAAGCCGAAGGTGTTTGCTACGATATGGCTGTAATTCCACCGAAATACCCAACCCCCAAAAGGGTGCCAAGGTGCCAAGGTGGAGGATCCGCTCACGCCCTCTCTACCCTTCCCTTCCTGGCGCCCTTTCTCAACCGGCGGGAAGGAAGTCAATTTTAAGTGAAGGTGACTTTGTTTTCTTAACACCATCACCACCGTTGTCAAATTACCACGAATAAAGTTAAACATTGTTCGGCGCAAACTTTGGCAAACGGGTGAAGGTAGGGGATGAGGGGGCCCGGGCTTCGGTTTTTCCTCCCTCGGCCGATGGCGTCTTGCGCCAGCCAGCACCAGCGGCGTCGGCGGTTGGCCGTGCGCGTACGGTGCCGCCACCGGTGGATGCAGGGGGGGGAAATTTAATTAAATGAAGATTAATTTCATATTTATCAAACTGCGTGTGACGCGAACAGTCCGCGCTCGTGCTGGCGCTCCGCTAATAGAACGAAAATTATGGATACTTCCTGTCCAATCGGCCCACGGCGCCTTGCGAGAACGTTGCTCACGTTTTGGGTTTTGGACACTTTCGGTTTTTTTGTTTTCTTCCTTCTTCTGGTTCCACCATGGTTTTCCCTTCCTTGTGTTAAACGAATTTGCTTCGGGCCTTTTCGAAAGTGTTTCATAGTCGCGCGACGCGTAGTACGTCATTTGATTAGGTTGTCCAACGGAGCGTTTCGGGCGAACAAAGAAGTCACCGGCTGTTCCGGTGGTGATAAGAATAAATTCTTCTCGCGGGCCTTATGTCTTTTGGTCGATCGCCCTGTGCGTCTTATGTTGCCGCCCACACGCTTCCCGCTCCCCTCCCGCTTCCCTATTACCACTCTGCGTGCAACCGTTGGTGCACCGTGTACGCAATGTGTGGCTTGAGCCGCGCGTTTCGATTGTTTAGAGGGAAAGAAACATTGCTTATCATGAATCAACGCTTCACGGGGGCGTTAGTTAAACAGGTTCGGTAATTAGCCGTTATCTCGCATAAGAAACCCACCATTCCGCTGTGAATGGAATGGATGGAATGCAAGGCTGAAACAACGGCACTGTGTGTGTGTGTGTTACCGTTGCATGTCACGGGGCTTATGTTTATGGTATGATGATGAAATGATTAAAATCGTACGACAGCATATTCCATCATGAATTTAGCAGCATCATGGATTAGTCTACATGATGTTTGAAGGTGCCTCATTATATTTTTATAGCCTACATGGTATTGTACGAATAGAATAACTAATTAAGTAAATATCTAATTTAACTTTGCAAACATCATATGCATAAAAAGACGCTCTTATTATATCTTTTTTTAACATCTACATCTTCGGTAGACCAAAAGAGCTAGTTCATTAAATACGGTCCCTTCAGTTTATGCATTATTGGCCCATATTTGTGTGGGCATTGGAAATCAATGTGGGCTCATACTAATCAAGAATTTGTGCTTCACGTACTTTCCGCGGCTGGTCCAAGTGGGTAAAAGTAATTAGTTGAAATAAGTTAAATTGTATGTACATAATATTGTTCGTAAATCACTTCCTCATACTTTTGCTGCCAAACGTGATGGAATAGAGATGTTTGTGTTAGTAGATTTTATCTATTGCTAGAATGTTTTTGATTTTTTAAGAACTCAGTTTAGTTTTTAGATTATATTTCTCTCAGCACTAGAGGACGAGCTTACCTTTTTTCTTTTCCACTTTGTGCTTTAGAAGTTCATAACCCTCCATTCATAACCCGGAGGAAGTGGCCTCGAAAAGCATCTTTAACAAGTCAAGTTTCTCTCTTCTTTAGCTCATGTGTGCTCATTTGACAAGTGTCTAAGAATCTTGAATATTTAAAATATACGAAACAAATTTCCATGCTTGAAAGTAGACTCTGCCATCTGACAGGACTGCGACTCATATCATATCAGAACCGTTTTCCCGTGAGGTCTGACTAACCAACTACGCAATAAAATAAGTCTAATAAGTCAGAAATAGGCCGCACAGATCGACACGCCAATAACAAGAAAAAGTTCCAGCACTCACACATGGTTCTTTAACAGACCGCGTTCCAGTGAAACTTGCTTCGAAGAATTTTCAGCCGAACCGAAGAAAAGTAATTAAATGTTGCACGGAAAACTTACCGAAAAACTTACCATATTATTCGCATGGATTCGAATAACAGGACGGATTTGAAACCGTCATGGGATTTTATTGCTTACTTACCCGACTGTTTAATACTAATAACACGGTTTCTTGGGGGAAAAAGAGAACCGTTTAATACAATGAAAAAAACAAAACAATTGAATGTTCCCGTTTCGTTGATTTCAATCGTATCGATACAACGATTTGCTGTAGCTCTTTATTTCCTCCACTGATCTGGTTTTTGTTTTCGCTACACAGGGAAAACCGAACCGAAAATATATTTATCTGTATACATTATATTTATAGCTAACTAACTAAACTGAGTAGAATTTGTATCTTACACTTTTGGTTTGCACCCACTGCTACCGTACGGTACGGTGGTTTTGATTTTGCTAGGTTCCTGTTACTGTTCCTCTGTGCTAGTTTCGCTCTCATTGTTTTTTTTTTTTTCGAAAACCGTTTCTTGCCCAGTTGTTGGTCATATTTCTCTGTTTCGCATGCTTTACAAAAAAGTAAAAGCACAAACAAACAAAAAAAAAACGTTTAATTGTTGCCGTAAAACTATCAAAAAGCTTAAATTCCTGCTTTGTCAGCTTGTTTTATTTTGTTGCAATCGTTTTGTGAGTATGAAAATATCGGTTAAAGTTCAAGGCTCCACTTTCATGGCTCTGTATAATCCTTAGGACTTTGGACTCTGTCAATATATCTTTTTGATTTATTTGGGTATACTGTGCTGTGCCTGTTTTCTTTTTAATACTGGTTTTGTTGCGTGCTATTGAACTTCTGACGCACATTCCCTGCTGTGTTGCGACCGCACGCCCAACCGAACATAGAACATTGAAACTAGTCTACAACACTCATACATACAGCTACTCGGTCAGCTCGACCGACAGGTAGTACACGCATCAGGTCAGAGACACCCACATCCACACACACACACACACACACACACACACACACACGTACACTCAGAAACACCCATAGTAGGTACACACTGATCGAACGGCGATCCTAGCGATCGAATTCTTGTAACATCGATACGAATAAGTTTGCCTCGCGATAGTTTGTTTTGGCAGTTGCTTTGCTCCGTTTGCGAGAAAGGGTGTGCCTATGATGCTGCTGATCGTCCCGCTTAGGCTTCTTCCGCACCACGAGCCGCCTCGACACCGCACCCACACAAAAAAAAAGAGGAACACATGCACCAGACGACGGTTGCCTACTAGCCGTACTTCTTTTGATATCACAAAACATATAGCACATCGGTGTTGCGCATAACACCCGAGTAACGCGTAAACACACACACAGAAACAAACAGTGATCTTTACATTTCCTCTGCATGCCGGAAGAAATAGGAGGCGGCTAGGCTAGGGGCAGCTGGTGACTCATGTTTAGTTTGGGGAGTTTGGGTTTTGTGCTGGTGTGCGCAGAGGTGATGCGGGAAAAAGGCATCGGGAACCGTGGGTGGACGTTCGCTTACTGCTCTTGCGCTCTCGATGAGGCTGAGAGACGATGGGAAGGATGAATGAGAACAGTGCAATGATCGGTGCGCACCAGGCCCTAGCGTAAAGGTGTCTATGTACAAAAAAGGAAACAACACGGAAGACTAAATTAAGCTAGACGTTTCACCTGCCCTAGGTTTCGTGATTGTTGCCTGCATTAATGTGTAGTTATTTGGTTTTTCTAATCGCCCCGCTACGCGCTTCGTTTGCCTTCACAGAAAGCTCTCGCGTGCCCCACCATCGTTCGTGATGACCAGCCGCTGTGAGCCGGGATCACCGTACTGGCTGTGGTAGAAGTCCTCTCGCATCATGTTGTTGAGGCTCGAGCAGCGGAAGTACAGTATCTCCTGGAACGGCTTCCGGAAGTCGCGGTTCAGCGTGGCGTAGATGATCGGATTGAGCAGCGAGTTGGCGTAGCCGAGCCACAGGAAGAACGACGACAGCGTCCGGTGGTCGTCCTTCATGAACGGGCGCACCAGCGCCAGTATGAAGAACGGCAGCCAGCAGATCGTGAACGCGGACATGATGATGCCGAGCGTGGTGGACGCCTTCCGCTCCTTGGCCAGCTGAAACCGGAGCCGCTTGTTCTGCGGCGACGCGCCGGTCGTCACCTTGGCCACCGGCGGGCCCACCTTCTCACCGACCAGACCGATGGGCGGTTTCTTCCCCTGCACCACCGGCTGGGTCGCCCCGTTGATGGCACTCTCCAGCCGCTTCTGGGCCCGCTTCTCCTCCATCACGATCCGGCGGGCGGCGCGAAAGATTTGAAAGTACACGAACAGCATGACGGCGAGCGGGATGTAGAACGAGCCGAGCGTGGCGTAGATCTGGTAGAAGAAGTTCTGGCACACCGAGCAGGCGGGCTGGCCGTTGATCTCGTGCTCGTTGCCGAGGATGAGCAGCGGCGGCAGGGAGATGCAGGCCGCCGCCAGCCACACCAGCACGATGCAGGCGATCATGCGCCGGGGCGTCCGCTTCACGCCGTACTCGAGCGGCTTCGTGATCGCCCAGTACCGGTCCACCGAGATGGCGCACAGGTTCAGGATGGAGGCGGTGCAGGACAACACGTCGAACGCGACCCAGATGTCGCAGAACACCTCGCCGAAGCGCCACTCCTCCAGCACCTCGTACAGCAGTGCCATCGGCATGACGAGCAGGGCGACGCACAGGTCGGAGATGGCGAGGGACACGAGCAGATAGTTGCAGGGGCGGCGCAACTTCCGCACCAGGCAGACGGCCACGCACACCAGCACATTGCCGATCACGGTGCCGACGATCACGGCCAGCAGGATGATGCTGATCACGATCGTGGAGACGCTTACGTTCGGCGACCCGGTGGCCGGCCCCGGGCTTGACGGGTCCACCGGGAACGGGGTGTAGGGGAGCGGGGCGGTGGTGTTCGCATCCAGGTACGCTAGAGAGCTCAGGTTCGCACCGTAGGCGAGGTACGGCTGCTGGGCGGCAGGTTCAGTCGTGACGGTCGTGACCCAATCGGTGGCCGTGAACGGGGCGGCAAGGCCGGGGCTCGGGCTGGCTAGCAGCAGGTTGGCGACGGTCGTGGCCACGGTTAGCGCGACCGGCACGCCGTCCGTCCGGCCGGCCGGCCCGTCAGCGGGCGCGCGTTGCTTGCTGGCAGGGGCGCCGGTGTCCGAATCCATACACGCACGCGGGGCAGGAACTGCGGGGGGCTGCTCCGGCGGATCAGACCCCCATCCCCCGCCGTCCAGTGGGTGGTAGAGACCGGCGGTGAGGAAGGTGGACAGCGGCGAAGCACCCGCTCGCTCTTCGGGCCCGCTCTTCGGTCGGACAGCGGATGATTGCTCTAAATGCTATTTGCGGGTGAAATTGGCCGTATCTATCCACCTTGCCCGGGGTCCAATCGGCAATTGTGTAGAGTGGCTCTTTCGCTCGGCTCCGGAGGCACCAATTGATTCCTTGCCTTGCTCGTCCCGTTCTGTCTAGCACAACCGGACGGGGAGGCGCTCCAGCATTCGCTTCCACGGCCACGTTCGAGTAGCTGGTACGGTGTATTTATTGAATTACTCTCGCAGTGATTGGCCAAGGCGGAACGGCCCTCGTTCGAACTGCTACACTAGCCAGTTTTTTTCTTGCCTCACTCTCCACAGACTCTCGACGGTTCATACACGCACGTCTTACAGCATCAGAATCACACGAGTCCCACAGGGACGGCTTGATCTGAAAGCGACACAAGAGAAACGGGAAGTATATGTACGGGTGCATGCGATTGTCGAGGTCAGGAAGCACGGGCAGATAGAAATAAGTAGAAGCTTTTATGATGCCCGTCCATCATGGCATCATCGGGACAATGGCACCAAGAAAGCAGGATACAATGCCGTTGCAGAAATAGACTCGGCATGCAGCACACCCGTTCGACCGCGGGATGGGCTTGTTTGGTCTCGTCTTTTTTTTAATGCTTGACTCACCTTCGCTAGCCGTGAAGCGGCAGACCGCTAGGAACGAACACAGACACAGCAAGCCGCTTGATTGAATTACTGTATCATCGTTATCCCTCTCGTGGCACCCTAATAATGTCACTGGCGAAGCAACCCGGATGGTGGCCCCTCCCGGCTTGCCAGCGCAAGAATCTAAAACTGATTGGCACCGGTGCCGTGGATGCTGACGATGGCCGTGTCACCTGCTGATGCACCGCTGATTGGCCGGCGAGTGGAGACCGTCGGCTGCCGGTACGCGGCGCTGCTCGCAATCTCGACCACCGGGACGGAGTTGAGTGGTTTTTCCAGTACCGGCACTTTGATCACCGGATTCACCGTTGCCGTCATCAGGGTTCGTCGCTCGGGCGATTGCGCTGCGATGTGTGACAAGGACACGGCGAGCGAAATACCGCGCCCTTTAGACAGAGTGTGGGAAACACTGCTGCTAACACGCCCCCTGCCTTTCTTTCCCGCTGGTGGATGAAGTGCTGTAAAAATACACCAGTAGCGCAAGGTTAGTGAGCTGGAAAGCCATGGGTTGTTGTGTGGTAAGGAGCAAGAAATAAAAAGATCCCGTACTTTGTGCAAGCTCTGAAGACGGCCAATCAATTCACAATCGGTGGCCAAATGTTCACTCAGCTACATGGCAGTCCTTTGAGCGCAACCAGTTCGAAATTCTGTAAATAATGCAAATAAAAAAGAAATATTTAAAAAGTTGTATTTTGTGGTTTATTGTAACGAAAAATATTTTTACTAAATTTGCTGTTACATTTTTAGCAAACACATAATATGGTAATAGGTACGGGTGCAGCATCAATCAGTTAAACAATGAAAGAATGTTTTAACAACTGTTTCCAAACTGTTTCTACTCGAACTATCATATTGTATACCCCTTTGAATAAAATTGAAATAAAGCTTTCGGGGTGTGTCTGGGTGGGCGCGTGGCAATGGCATTGGGTACATCCGATGTCGTTCGAATCTCTTTTGGATTTCCTTCCTATACACTTTTTACACACAGCGTTATCGCACAATTCATTTGGCACTTCTCAAATTATAATAAAATCAATGAAAGATGACATATGAGGCCATATCAATGAGTCATGATATCTATTTCAACATCAAATTCACTTTCTTGAGCCTGATTCCGATTTGAGAAAAACGTCAAACATTTATTACATTCAGCAAATCAAGTAGAGCTTCTAGTCACAGAAAACACTCGAAATGCCGAAATGATGCAAAATTTGAGTAATGTTTTCGTGCGAATGGATAGCAAAACGGTGCAAACTTGCACAACAGATTCGACAAGTTCAATCAATTGATTATTTGTCATTAATTTATATTACCACGTTAACAATCTCTAAGCTTCTTTGGACAAACAACATTTTAAACACTATTGTATATCAGCAGAAGCAAAACCGTGAGCGTCAGTCTAATTAACTTCACTTTAAAAATGAGCAAATTTAATTTATTCTCTTCATTCGGCTGGTTGCTATAAGCGGCAGCTGCAACACGTTACTGATGAAAATTACTTTTCACGCACGGAACGGTAAGCAAAGCGAAAGGTGAATTAATTTCCCACATCATGAAACGGTGCGGGCGGGTGGAGGAGAGCTTGTGGAGTGAAATTCACAACCCACCGTGAATTTTGCGCCAAGTCAGCACCGTTACTCCTTCTCAAATATTTGATTTTCCCACTAGAATAAACTGACGGCGGTACATCGGACTGAAACATTTCGGCCGAGTCGAAAGTTCACCGATGGAATAATGTTTCCCCGGGACTGTTGGTTTTGGAACGCGGAGCTGCAAGCGGTGTAGAAAATCAATAAGGCATACAAACACCCAAACACACACACACACACACACAAACACACTCGTCGACACAATTGGGTGGAAAACACTTTCCAGTGTGCGTTCTTGGCTTACGGGGAGCCCGAGGGAGCCTTACCGGTGCTGCTTTAATGTGCCTCGGTTCGCAAAAAGGAAGCGTGCCAATTGCTTCGGTTGTCCTAATGCAAAGCTTTCACAGTGAATGTGGGAACTAAACCCCATTTTTGGCAGGGCAGGCCGTGCGGCCATTTTGAATCTTCCAGTTAGCAGCTGGCGCTGGGCACGCTAACTGGTTTCGTTTAATGGAGTTTTCACCGACGGCAGCATCGCACGGCCAACTCCAAGTCAAACTGGGAGCCGAGCTTAACCGACCCCTTTTTTACTCTTACTCTCGCACTTCCCCGGGAAGACCCGGGGTAAGACTAGCGCGCGGTTAGAATGTTTGCCTAAAATACACTTACCTTCGGGCTAGAGTGAAACTCGAACCAGAAGGATCTGGGTGAGTTGAAAGGAGAAGGAAAGGGTCGGGATCGTTGAAAAAGGAGGAAAAAGACTTCACTGCCCGCTTTCTTTGCCTACGGTTTTGGTTTTTTTTTTTGGTTTGCTGGGAATGCTTTTAACGTGGTATCTGCACAATACTGCCACGTGATGGAGACGCCCGGTGGAGGCGCCTGGTATCGCTTAATGACGTTACCAAAATTGGTTCCGCTTTGCGGCCCAGAACGTAAAAACTCGTTACGAGTGTGAAAACATATGTGACTTTGGAGAGACTAAGAGAGAGAGAGAGAGAGAGCGAGAGAGTTTTATAGACAATATTGCGCTAATAGAGTCTGACAAAATAAGCCCGGCAAACATTAACGTGATGGGCGAGAAGACAGGTGAGCACGAAATTCGCTTGTTGAGCGGTTCCGAGCTAATCACATTTAATGCACTCTTGTTTATGTTTGTCGCAATATGTTCGTATGTTTTATTTAGTAGAAATACAGCACATACGAAGCTAAATCATCATGGTAATTACAACTTTTAATTGAAGTGAAACGCATTCGGGTTTGAGAAATCATCCAAAAGCATCCAGTTGAGTCAACGGAATGAACTGACTGGTCCCCGAATGGATATCACAATATTTAACCATTTTGTTACTACGTTCATGTAGAAATGAAGCAATACGATCAAATATGGTAAAGATGTAACTCTTTCAATTTTTTTATTACAACTTTTGTTGCATGGCTTGGTGAAAAGCTTCTTAAACGATCGTATACTCTTGAAAACCTCTGTTACAAAAATGTTATTGCAAAACAAAAATCTCCAATTTCGCAAAATATGTTCCTTCAGAACGTATTTTAGTGAAATAAAAATATAAATAACCATTCCCCCTTTGACAGCACCTACGAACAGTTCACGCATTGCGCTACAACACTTGATTGTAGCATCAGAAGCAGCACCTAACACGCAGTTAATATCAACAGCCTGTGCCTTTGTTCAATAAATAATTCACGCCTCCCTTTACAACGCACCGAACCACAGCAATCTGATACCTTTCGCACGGAACGCATTCATTCCATGCAAAAAAAAAAACGCCGGCCCACCCAGCAATCAAAACAAAAGGCTAAAATTAACACTCACAATGGAGATGGCTTGTGTACCGAGTGGTCGATAAACATCGGAGCGAAAGATGCAGCCGCGCAAATGGTCTATCCCTGTACGATAGCACTCGTCGATAATGGTTCACCACTGCCATACATTGGCCACAGGAGTCGGTAGTTGCGTCAGGCTGTAACATATTTTCGTACGAGCGCCGAGGTACGCACGGAAGTGTACTGTGTGCAGTGTTTATCCCTTACCTGGGAAGAGACGTTTACCGAGCAGCATCTCGGACACAATGGCAAGACTGTGCAAATTAGCTTCTAATCTGTCAGCACCTTGCCAGGAGGAACATTTTCACACTTTCATTTGCTAGAGTGTGCATTAAGCCGAACTGCAAACGCATCGTCTGTTGGTGCTGCTTGGCTTGAGTGATGACCGCATTCTATTCATCTGAACCCTCTATTCCGCACACACTCATTCACATACGAGCACGGGCACGAGGCATACAGATCCAGTTATACAAAATCCATTGTCCATTTGGTACTCTAGAAATGCATTGAGCATATAAATGGCCTCACCCATTTCGATATGAATTTCTCGATTCATCAAGCTTCGTCTGCACTTCGAAAGAAGCTGCTGGTACTTCGTTAGCATAAGCCAAACACTGTACTTTCAAGACAAATGCACCTTCCTGATGCAACTCCAAAGCTGGTATTATTACCACTGAAATGGTGAAAGTATCAAATGAATGTTAGTGGTCGGTTGAGGCTCTCGTTCTATTCTATTTAATTTTTATTATTTAACTTTTGATTTCGAAATACCAACCCATTATAAATGCACGATTATACATAGAAAGATGTTTTAATAACACACACTAGCATTTTAACACCGGTACCTCCACAGTACATGATGCCATACATGCTCATCCATCACTGTGTTGTGTAACCAACAATAAGTGGTTTAATTTCACCTTCCCACAACCGTCTCGGCGTGCACGCATATTTAAACAAGGAGATCATAATTTGCGGCATGCGATAAAGTTTATGGCTAGGCTGCTAGCACCGCCCTGGATGGCAAATTTTATCCACACGAAGTAAAGAGACACTCCACTCGCTCACAAGCATCTCGCACGGGTTTGGGTAGGCGTTAAAAAGGCTAACAACGTACAGCATACAGTGGGGCCCGCTTGTAGCGGAGATGCTTCCGTACGAAAACATGTGCGTGATGAGCCACAAATTAACGACACTGTGGTAAAGTTTGCGGTGTGCCTGTGCATGGTTTTTGAACACTAACCACGCCGTGCACATTTGCCGCACAGTGTTCGCTCGGGGGCGGAAAGCGGTTGTCGAATTATTTCATCATCAGAAATGCTTTCCACAAGTCGTTATTGCATCCTTATCACAACCACTGAATGGGCTGTCTTTGGTTGGGAGGTGAATTTATTGTTAATTATGATAATACTGTTTGCGTCGGTACAGTTCCAAGTACACTTTGAGCAACGTTTTTGGAGCGGGGCGGTCCCTGCGCGATAGATAATTCTAGCTGAACAATACAAAGTCTTGCACTTGCCATAGAAAACAGTTAAAATTATGAACGGTGCAGTCCTGTTAAAGGCAGACACGCTCCTAGTGAATTGTTTACGCAAAAAAAAAAAAAACAGAATACTCAAGAGTGATTTGTTAATGGAGGGAAATTTTTTGTAAGTAATGATAACCTTTTGATCATTTCTGGATATGATTTATCCATGCTATTATATTTTTTAACCTTGAAAATCTTCGTCATGCTATAGTTCAAAATTATACTTATCTAATCTAAATATTGTCTGTCGTTCATTGTACAAGGAATTAAAAAAGCTATCGCAGGATTGTTAAAGTAAACTAGCGCTGTACGTAACTTGTTTTGAACCTTTCAGAAATATTTATACAAATAATGGTATGTAATATATATTTTCATACATATGCAGTCAAGGAGCGAATGACACAACGGATATGTTGATAAACCTAACGTGGCAGAGCCCTATTGTTAATTAATTTGAAAATCCATTAGCTTAAATTTTCAAACCTTTTTTTTTAATTTTTCGAAAACAAATCTTAGAAGGAACATACACTGCAATGTGACGGGTACACTTAGTCACACAATACGGCCAGGCCGTCACTACAGAAGAAAAAAAACACACACTGCAAAGAAACCTGATAAATTCTGTATTCTCGCATACTTTTCTATATCATTTGTAAATTTTCTTAATAAAGTTTTGCAAACCAAAACGTACTGAGACGTGAGTATAAGTATAATTAAACTCCTGTCGGTGAATTAATTTAAATTCACATTTTTTCATTGAATCGAACGTTTAACAATTGTTTACAATTTCTGGAAAACGTACCAAACTTTATCATTGTACTTTTTGTAGTGAATGCTTTCATTAGTTGTACAGGGCGGCCTGGTAAAAGTTACTCGATCCACCCATTAACGTATAAGTTTATGCTTTCCACGAAACCATACCGGCATACGCTTGCTGTATTGTTGAAATGGTTCTGTTTGCCCCAAAACCGGTGCCCGCTCGCATCGCGCTGGAATCAAAGGATAAGGAATCCAACCCCATTTGTTATCATTTTCGACTAGTGGCAATATGTTATTCTATTCCGCCCACGGCGTTGCTTCAACTTGCTCACGCACCCGTCAGACACCAAAGGGACGTCTAGAGCAGCTGACGTTACGCAGGTACTATTTCTCACCGAACCGAAGTCGAGAGCTGCTCGCAACGTTCGGGGGTTCTGCGGTGGAGAGAGAGTCTACCTCATGAGTATGGGTGTACTCGAGCCGAGGCTTTGCTGTGCTTTCCTCCGATTTGATCGCACGGTGCTGCGCTGGCACCTGGTATGTTTATGTGCCACTTTTGCTAGCTTCCATATTTTCTGCAACCTCAACCCGGCGTCCCGGAGGTACAGAGCGCATATGTACTTGGACCTACCACTTTCAGCCTACCAGAAACCGTACAAAAAACAACCCTACAGCCGTGTGGGAAGATGATGCTGGTGCGCACATATTTATAAAAATAGAACTCGGGCAATATATGAGCCGATGTCTATATTCACCCGAGCACCGGTGGAGATAGAGCCACAGTAAAATCGTGCCAGCGTTGTGCCGAGCCAGTTGCGTGCGGTTTTTCATTCCTGCCGTTCAATCAGCACACCACGATGCTTTTCCCCTGGTGGTGGGTCTACCGATGCCGGCACCTCTCGGGGGAAGATTGCATCTTGTAGAATTGACTACCGAATGGGCTATCATACCGATCCGATACGGTTAGTGTTCAATAAAGACGCACATTTAATGAAGAGCTGATCATCTAGTTTAATGGGAACCGTGTAGCAAAACTCTTCCCAGCGGCCGGTTGCCCTGAATGGTTAAACAGTTACATTAGCACGCCGCTCCTTATGCGTTTATCGATGTAATCAAACCGTTTGGGAGATTGTTTAAAATTAGCCGGTTTGATGAAAATGTGTCTGTTAGCCGCAGGAAAACGAGCCGCTTTCGTGCATGTTGTGCCAAGCGCTGCACAAAACACGCTGGCGTGTAAAATGCTACCCAGCGCTTGATGCGAAAATCATTCAGCGCCGTGTGGTTACGCTACGTACATGGGTGTTTCAGCTGTGAGATACCGCACCCCGTGTGGTTGGCTAAGATGAGGTGCCTTACACTAATGAACGGCAAAAGCTGGCTAACGCAGCTAAGTTCATTTCATGCCGGGCTGTTTAGGCTGCGAGCATTAAAGTAATTTTGATCAACTTACGAGCGCTCCGAAACGGGGAGCCAGCAGATATGGTAGTTTGATTTTATGGTATTTACTTAATTAAAGCTCGTTCAAATCTAATCCTTCGATGGGATGTAGGCTGTGATCGGCCAATAGCACACTGCACGTTTTCTACCTTGTCTGACACACTCGACGTTGATCAAATCTTAACCTCCCCCCCGGGGTGATAGGCTCTGCTCGGGAAAAGGTCAATCGGAAACATTACAATCGGTTTTCCATCGTTTCTAGGAATGAAAGGCATAATCGCTCTTCGAGAACAAACAATGCACGGTGGGCGAAATTTCCCAACGGGGTTTGGTATTGATCTTGGCAGAGATCTTTGCAAGATTGGTTGGGAAGATGTTCTCATCGCTGCTCTATAATACTTACACCGCTCGACCGGGACGATGTACGTAGAAAACGGAATCAAATACGGAATTGTTCATTTTATACTACCCGCTGGAGACCGCACGAAAGGGTACAGAATGGAAAGGAAAGGCCCTCCGGGGCCCTGATCACTGATGCCGTTTCCCCGTTCGTGCTTGTCAAATACAAGAACTATGCACCCGACCGGCAAACAAAACTACTTCTCAAACAGAGCATTCGGTCGTATGTGGAGTGAAAATAAAAATATAATTCATTCAGCACCGCTGGAACTTTCCGCAAGTTAAACACCGAAGTTTCATCCCATAGCTGACGTTTCGAATGGATGTTTTACAAAAGTTAAAGATTTCGTTTACGCTCTGGCAAAGTTTAGCAAACGGTTTGCCCGGTAAAACTTTTCCTATCGTCGCGGGAAAGCGTGTGGTATCGCACTTCAAACACATTGGAAATGGGGATTACAGCAAGAGCGAATAAAACACTCCCATTTCATCTAACAAATCAAAGATGAAGCAAGCGACGTCGATTGGTTAGGATTTGAAATGTGAAACAAATTGGTAGAAAAAATAATGAAAGCAAACCTGCTAGTTGGATAAACAATCGGGCTTAAGTTACGCACATGAGCTCAGCGAAGCTGTTGAAATCCTGTGATATCCAGACATCGTACGAGTGACATGGAGCTGGAAAGCCTAACAAGAGATGCTTGTGTTATTCGAACATATGTTGGCGTATCTGTTTATTCGTTTTAAATGACACTTTGTGATGAGAGTTTCATCACTTTGTGATGAGAGAAAGGATACTTCAGGGAGTTTGATGAAGCAAAATTGAATTGAATATGCTAGAAAATAGTCCTTTCTCTCATTTTATTTTCACACACAAGAACTTCTTCTTATTTCGCACTTCTCAAGCATGGATTATAGAGTTCATGCTCAGTTGAGTCAAAATATAAAATAAAAAATGGGACAGAGAGATCTATAAATAAATCTGTAACAAATTTTATTCTCCTTCGTTTGTTGTTTGCTATACCTTTTCTGGTCACATTAGACCATTTCGATCGTCCATTGGGTGAGGTCTTTTTCAATCGTGTTCCAAAAATGTACAACAACAAACAGAAAAGAACATTACAATGCCCCTGGATACGCTTTCCCTCAACCATTTTCCAGCGATTTGCTCAAAAGAGCATCACCAACCGACCGATCGAGACAAAACCGAAGCATCAACCGAAGGATAATAAACACGAAATCTAACCACCGTACAGAAACCCGCAACAGATGCACGGGGGTGTATGTGTGTGTGGCTCGTTACGAATTCCACGAATGTGTACGGTATCTTGTTGTTGCTGCAGTTGTTTTTGTTTTGCTTGTAGCTTTTGTCCCGCGCCCGAGAGACATTGGTCCGGATCTTGTGGGGGGAGGAGAAAGGTTAATAAAGCTGATACGGCTATGATGTTGGGCATTTTTTCCCAGCGGGCGTAACCCGATTCCACGCTCAACTTTGACGGCACACGTGAGGCACAGTGTGGAAACAACAACCTCAAAGTCGCAAAAGCGAAATAACACACCCACACCCGACCTGTGCAGTCTACCTTCCGATAAGCCAACCATATTTTCCCCGCATGTCTTCGAGTTTTGCGAAAAGGCCTCGTTAAAATTCTCGAATAAAATGCCCGCCGGGATTGAGCAGCGCCGGTCGGGCTGGGTACGGGTATGAATTTTTAATTTAACTTTGGCAAGAATTTTGTTCCACCGCTTGCTTGCCGTGCGTTTTCCCGCACAAACGCTCTATCTTCTAAATTGCCAGCGTAGGGTTGGCTTTGTGCTGTGGGTAAAACAATTGCTCAAATTTTCCACACTTCCCAGACACACGGCAGAACATATTTCTTCTGCACTTATGTTTGATACTCAAGCATTCAAAGCATACACGAGCAAAATTAATTAGCTATGTTTGTAAGGAATCATGCTATTGCACACGTTTCGTCCATCTGTTCAATTAAATTGAAGACCGTAGCAGGCTCTGGCTCAAAGTGCTGGAAGCCTTAATCCATCCACCGAGAATATTCATATTTTCCGGTGTGCAAACATGGCCATATAAAAGCCTGAATTATGCTTGCACTCTACCATTTCCGTGTGGATTCATACTATTCGATCACTTTGCTTGTGCTCTTCTTCTAGTAAAGCACCATCCTGGGAATAGCGAAGGTATGGATACTAAACCCGGAACCAAACATTTTGTAAGACGCGGCACAAAAAAAAAAAAACAGAAAAGCTCTTACGGCAGCTCGTACGCATCGGACCGTATTTATTATGCAGTTTAAGGATCGGTGGTCAGCGTTGTGGGTCAACGTGAGGATGTGAAATTGGTTTATGCAAATGGTTTATTGTGGCAGTTACCGTAACTTGTCAGCTATCGTAGCTATCGTTCAAGTTATCGGTATGTGAATGTGTTGCTCATCCCTATCGAAAGGTGGAATAACTTTTTTACGGCTTCTTACAAACTGCTGTAGAAAACTGCCCTTTTGATTGCATTCCTTTGTAGTTTATGGTTTGGTCGTTGTAACACATCACGTAAATTTTGTTTTAACATGAGCTTTTGATTTGCTTTATGTCTTCTAGCAGGGTGCTTTGTGTGCGCAAAGGGTCAATGTATGTGTGCAAAAAAGCTTTCATGTCTGTATTGTTAAAGGGTTTTTTTTATCTGGGGGTCCTCAAATTGCACATATTTAACCCATCAATTGTAAGACCGAAAAGAATTTACACAGGAAAATGACCTTTATCAATTAATTGAGAGTTTTATTGGATTCTTCTTCGTCTGCGTCAACCAGCAGAAGCCTTACTAAGTTCAAAATGAAACCTAATCGATCAATCTCATGTTCTTCTTACTGTAACAATTGCCTTAAATCTCTTTTGAAAAATTAATCTCAAGAGACTAGAAGTTGAATCAATTAATCACAACCGTTTTGGTAACATTTATTACAAAAAAAGCACAAACTGAGCTTCATTTATTTACAGTCATATTCAATTAAACATTACCTCCTCATTTCCGTACCGTCTGAAATCATCTGCCCGAAGCTCGAACATATTTAAAAAATATAACATTCTTTTGCATTTCATAGCATTTTGAGGGCTTAAAATTTAGCTTTTCCATCAGTTTGAATTAAACTAAATGTCTAACATAGGGACCGACCTAAAACACGCCACAGTGCCATGGCTCATGCGGGAAAACGGACGCCTGTCATCCATCAAGCGCTATTTGCTGTCAAATTTCCGTACCGCTCCACAATCGCTAGCATAATAAAACAATAGACGATGAGCACCGAATTGCCCATTATGTTTAAAAGGGAAGGAAAAAAATCTAATTTACTCTTTGAGCGTTAGGCGCCCTTGCACAGGAACGTGGATCGAAACATGCTTTACGGCGGATCGGACTAAAGTAAACAGCCAGCAAACGCTAAAGCCCCGAAAAAGCTATTGCCATTTATTTTCTTGCTGTTCACCCTCGGTCGTACCATATTTCTAGAGCAATTTTAAATTTAATTTGCTCTCCAAAGTATGCTAAAAAAAAACCGTTGAGAAAAAGGAACGTTAAAAAAAACTCGCTCGCACACCGTAACGTAGCAGCGTGCCTGGTAAAAAAGGAAACTTTAAAACATACGACAAAATGTTGGTAGGTTAGCACTGTAAGTGGCTGGGAAATGGAACGGCTAACATTGTCCTCATCACCGTTCGGCACAAGTTGTACCATTCCAGTGTGGCATTGCCGTAGCAAAAGGTGCGGCGCTCAACAAGCCGAAAGTGGAATATTATGTAGCGAGAGGAAAAGCTGCTTAAGCATACATTACAGCACGTGGCACCGTTGTGGGATGGGATGAATGGAATGGAAAGGCTCTTCTCTCCGGCACAGATAGTGGAATCGTGGCGCGAGTAGTGGAATACGATTTAGTATACTTTTTTATTGGATTTCCTCTTGGTATTGGTTTGGTTCGTTATAAAATTGCTTCTACATTCCAAACCTCAATTCTAGTTGAGTATAATGCAACACTCATTTTTCTATTAAAAAATGCAGTTGTTTTCCTCAAACATGCTTAATGTTACTAAATAATACTGATAATGTTTCAAATAAATAATATTTTTCTAATCAAATCCAATCGATTTACATTATTTCGTTTTGAAATCCAAATAGAAAAAAATGTTAATTGTGTTTTCCATTGCCTGCTTGCCAAAACCAAACCCGAAACCATTCTCTCTTCCCACGCCTTTTACCGGCTGCCAACCAATAATATTCATTCCCGGTGCAAGCCCACATAATTTTCGAATGAAAGCAGATAACAGTCAGAAATGTAATTTAATTTGTTTTTCAAGCGCATGTATCATTTTCAGTGCGGTAAAAAAAAGCTCTTCCTCAGCAAACACACAGCCCGCGGTTCTGCTGGTTAGCTTGACGGGATCACACAGGAATGGGGTCAAGGTGGGTTTGCGCGCGGTACTGTTGATGCGAATGTTTTTGTTGCGTACTTTTATTAACATTTTCTCTCATCTCGGACCCTGTTTACTTAATTGACAGGCCCGTCCATCCAGTTCGGCGGTCGGTGAGACGACAAGGGCCACACACTGTGCCCGCTCTGGTCGTCCACTGCGTGGCGCTGCGTTGAACCTCGCGCCAAGTTTGCCTGTTGGCGAGCAATTGTGTCCGATGATGGACATTTGAGAAGAAATGTAATTAGTAACAAAATACCGAAACGTCAGGACAGCAAGCTAAACATTGCCAAGGAGATTCATACTTTACCACCGCAGCCGGTACGCGGTTCAAGTGGTTGGTTTTCATTTTCCATTTTTTCATAACTTGCTACAGTGGGAAGTGGGAATGCTTGAGGATGTTTTTAATCAAATTTCGTCTGACTGGTAGATGGATTAAGGTAGCATTTTTGGGGTTTGTATTTTCGCGTGGCTATGGACGGCTGCACTTATCTTGCGAAAAAGATAAGAAGCTCATATATAATGTAACTAAAAACATGCTCTGAATCCATTAGTACTATTATTTAAAAATTCCCTTATCAAATCATTCCTTCCTCAGAAGCTAGTGCCCAGGAAATCAATTTTCATTGCCTTTATTGTAGTGTTGCTGAGGAGCAACTACATTTTGAACCATAAATAACGTTCAATAAAATGATTATCTTCGCAAAGATAAGATACAGGCACATTTTATGATGTACCTCTGAAGAAAAAAATAAGACGGTACTGTTCGTTCATGAACCACTGATAGTTATTTTTTCTGGTTCAGATTTAGTATTCAAAAACAAAATTAGAGCAGATAAAAAAAATGTTGTGGCTAGAAACGTTTGTATAATATTCGTTTTTTAGTTGCTGACCTACATGAGACCACAACGCTTCGTCGAGCCAGAGTTTTTGTCAATAATTTCAGTTCTTTACTATTTATGTTTCATTGTATAAGAACAGTAAATTACATGCTTGTAAAAAAAACTATAAAATAATTCACATTTATTTTTAGAATAACGTTCATTGAACATTGCTATGTGTCGTTCGGTTAACATTGCGACAAGGTGAATTATACTGCTACTAAACCATATGAGCCCGCTTACCGCTTTCCCAACAGCGAATGATTATATTTATTTAGCAAACCAGTTGTTCCAAAAACTTCTAGCACAGCTCTATACGATGCATCACATTTGCCACACTCTCCGATCGGCCCAGGTACACGTTATCACAATTCTAGCGTAAGCAAAGCGTACGGAGTTTACGTGACAAATTGCTGCTCTATCGCAGCGGTGGCTAAGACATGCTTAAAGAACCGTTCACTAACGAGCATAGTCCGGTTTGCAAAACCTAACGACTTCCCATGGCCGTTTGTGCCGTTTATCGCGAAACACACACTCTGCCCCACTTACTCATTTATTTGTCCGAATCTGGCTGTGTTTCGAGTGCCCCTGTGCGAGTGTAAACGGTCGGCTGGGGAAGTTTGGCAGGAATGTATGGTCAGACTTACTTGGGCTGGACCATATCAGAACTGTCAAATGCACAGCCTAGGCCTAGGCCCCAACCATCTGCGGCCTGCAATGTGCTGCCGACGAACGAAGGCAACGGCATCCGCGCCCGTGCCCGGGTCTCGTGCGACTAAGAAATATTTTATGGTACATAATGCGCCGCCTCGTGCCCGGTACTGCACTCACCCGTTGCGTCTGCGGCCCCTTTAAACCGGCCCAAACTCGCACCGAACCGTCGTCCCTCTAACGGGAAGCCCACTTTATCTCGAAAGGTTTAAGACTCAACTCGTAACGAGAATTTATTGCACTATTTTCGGTCCATGTGTACAAATCTGGTGGATTTCGTTGATGGCCACTGTTGCGTTTGGCAAATGATTCAAACGCTCCCACTGCCACTGGCTACCGGCCTCGCAGTTTATTGTTCACATCTATTAATCCTTTTCGGTGCGAGACCAGACGGGGACGGCAATGGCAGACGCAGCAAAGGAAAAGTGGCTTGACATAGTGGCCTCGTTTGCTATTGTATCCGGATTGCCTGTTGAGAATCTTCGTTCCCGGATTTCCCTAATGCTCGATAGAGACGTTCGGTTGCGCACCAAGATAGGGGACACGAGATTCACAAGATGCCATAAAACATAAGACACGCATACACGCACACAGCGGAGATGGTGCGATCTTCGTGCGAATTTTGCTCCAAATCACGCCGATCATGGAAAGCTTCTGGAATGCGGATTTGCGAGCAACAAATGAGAAGCTTCGGCTGTCTAAAAAAAAAACGGTGAAAACAAAACTTGCGTCGTCATGTGAGCTGAGCTGAGTGAAAGGCGTGCTTTGTCTGTTCATGCTTCTCGAACGGCGTAATCCAAGCAGAGGCTTTTTTTTTTGGAACCTTCCACCAGCAGTGTCCACAGGAAGCAGAAACGTTCCAATCAAATCAGACAAAGCGATTGACCGTATTTGCTCCCTCACGTCCATTCCTCCGATCATACCAAATGGGCAGGAACAACAAAGAAGTTATCCAGCTACCCCTTGGCTTGTGAAAGCCAATGTCTTTCCTGCTCTGCTTTTGTTTTCGCTCGTTTGTGTTTCCGCGCCTTGTGATCGTTGGTCAATAACGAAATTATCTAATGATGCGTTACGAATGTGCCTTCCTGCTGGGTGTATATGCGTTTCGGTAGGGCTAATTAATTATCGTTGCTAGAGCAGAACCGTGAAAAGGGAGAGAGGACTAACGCGAAACAAACACGGAAATGATAACACGCGTTTGTGGATGTGAATCAGTGGAAGATAAGCTGATTGTTTATCTATTCTGGGTAAATTCTTGGATTTTTTCGTTGCGGTCAGAGAAAATTGAACGCTCTTAAGCTGGTCAAATGTGTAAAGACACGTAGTAAACATAATTTGATTACAATTATTTCCAAATCAAGTCATGTTGTACGTTCCGTAAAAGATTTTAAGACTTTAAAAGCATCGAAACATCAGCAACATTCCTAAGCTGACGGCAAATCATGCAACCCTGACGCCCGGTCGATGGCGGTCAGTCGAATTTATACACCAAGCAACCAATCTGGGTCAGCATCAAAATATGTTAACTCTAACACGATAACTCGTTTCACGTGTGTGGTCCGTTCTAGCGAAACTAGCACCCGGTAGCTTTTCGACCGTCTCGCTCGCTCCAGCAAGGATACCGTCGATCGTCCCGAAGTAATTGCGTTCAACCTGAAGCTGACACAAATTGAGTAACGAAGCGTTTTCCACACCGTTTACCACCAATCGCAACCATCGGAAAACGGATGTTTAGAGGGACTGACGGAAACTGGGATGCGAGTGCAGGAAACATTCAGATAGTGATACAGTCCGGTGGTCCAGCAAGGTGTTCGATTTTTGTGAAAGGCAAAAAAGAAAGGAACGAATCTCTTTCACTGTCCATCTCTCCCTGACATGATCACTCGCCCGAAAAGGGTTTCGTGGAGGAAGCATAAAGTTACGCTCGGTACGGTGTGTGATCCTTTTGAAATTTCGATAAAAAGGCCAAATTTATGTATCCGAGCTCGTTGGGATGTGCCGAGAAAATTGAATGTTTCGCAAAACACGTCCGCCCAGGATGCATCAGATCCGTCCCTAAATACTCACCCTCGCGAAGAACTTTCAGGGGCTTAGTCGAAGGATTCGGTACACCTTAAAACACCTTGACATTTGGTTCACCGATAAGCAGACACGGTTGATGATGTTTCCCACAACCATTCGCTTCACTGAATAATCGATAGAACCATCCGGTGCGAAGATGGTTGGAACTGGCCTTTTTTTCCTCAAAACCCTCTATAAAGCCGCTTTGTTTGTGGTCTTGTGTGGCAGATTATCGTAAGCAAACATTTTCACTCCTGCCTCTCGCACTCGGAAACATTCTCCGAACAAAGCAGCTACGTACGCTCAGTTTAAATGACAATTTGCTAAAGACCAACGAATGTATTTTACACGATCAGCGCGTGAAAGGAAGCCCCCAGTACACGGGCACACAGGCGAGCAGTAAAATAAAATGAAAAATTCAGCCACCACCTTTCTGCTCGACATTTCGCGTAAATTGTTTCATGTTGCCCGGCGTTGTCGCCAACAAGTGCTTCCGAAGTGCTGCTCGTTCGCTTGTTTATGTTCCGAAACCGTAACGGCGTACACAAAATTTAATCAATTTCCATCTGGTTTGTTTTTCTTTCCCCGTGCCATGCTCGGGGTAACATCATTTGCACTTCGCGAGTTCGATACTTTCCCATTCTCACGGGGTGAATAGAACAAGTTTGGCTGGTTGCAGACGATACAGTACGTCCGTCCGCCGTGCGTCCGTTTCTTATTGAATTGTGTTGTTACCATCACGTGCCACGGTTTGGAACCGATTTCAGGATCGTTGATTTCGTTACGCTGGAAAACATTTGGTGTTTTTTTGTCTGCTAACATCGCGTCATATTTTCAAACCAGTTTTGGATGTAAGCTAGGGCGTTTGCGTTGTCTCAATGAATGAGCATAGAATTGAATTTTAGGTAATAATATTTCTATTACAATTTTGCCAGATGGCAGTCCAACAAAGAAATGGAATATTTATGATTTTTACAAAAAGCATTTTGTGATGAAATTTATACAATTTCAATAGTCATCTACATCCGCATTTAAAATGACAGCACATTACAAGCCATTCAATGATAGCCATAAATGAATGTTAACCTAACTAATGAGTTTGAACTAGCTGCTGAAATGCGCATGCGTACTTCATGAATATTTAATTAATTTCTATTCAGTTTTGTAGTCCGAAGCGGGCGTGTGTCTATTCATCCAACAAAAAGACCCTAGGGCAAATAGAAATCAGACATCAGCATTGAAGGATTCTTTGAATCCTTCGCCTTAATTATTCGAAATGCTTGCAGATGGTAGCCGGTTCTATTGTAACTGGATCATATGAAAGTAATGTTGTTTTGTGCTTTTAGCGGAAACGTGTGAAAAGTTGTTTGTTAAGATTTTTTATTCCAATCAATATGATATTTGTGAAAAAACACAGTATTTGTCGATTTTCATTAATTCAAAACTTTACTAAAATTGTAGGTATTTTTGCATTTGCTAAATAATGTAGTAAATCAGCTGTACAATTTCCAAAAACGCGTACTCTACGGATTTGCGTATATTGGGAACAGCGTTACTTGCGAATATCCAGGACATTTTGTTTTTATTTATTTGATATTATACTTCCCGAAACAATATTGCGTTTACTTTTCCTTCCTGGCTAAAAAATCGACGCCCAATTCACACATTAAACTGCTTATTATTTTTCACTTGTTATATCTGTATCCAACACAAAGCCCTCGTACAGGCTCTTCGCCACCCAGCAGGGTAAAGTTTATCAGCGTGAAGCGCGGTGGTCCATAAAATTGCTGTGATTCCGAAATAGCGCATCGCCTCACACCGGGAGCATGACTGTCAACTACATCATCCAACCGACACATTCGCACCTGTCCTGTGCTCAGTGTGGGTGCGTGTGCTGTCGCAACATCAGCGCCACCACCTGCTGCTTGCGAAGCCGTGCACGGCTCGGTTTATGGGCGCCACCAGCCCACAGTCGCGTAGGCGCCCGCGCTGAAGACGCGTTTGTAGTTTGTTGACGCGCCAGCTAGGAAGTGCGTGCTTCACCACACGGTCCACCTGGGCACCGTGCAGCTGGGCGCGTTCGGCCTAGCGCCGGGTGAGGCTGCGAATGGTCAAGCGAACCAGCGCCGGGAAACAGGTGTGAACGTCCGAAACCCACCACACGAGTGTCGGTTATCTTTATTTGTCTTCATTCAATTTGCTGAAACAACCTGCCGCCTGTACAGCCGCCGTCGACCACGCTGGGAAGACTCTGGTGGATTCTCGTGACGTAAGTTTATTAGACCGCCAGGGGGTGACTTTTGCACGGTTGTCTAGCATCATTAACGTTCTCGCTCCCGTGAGGCTTACGGAGTGAGGGAGCAAGTATCTTCTATTTTTTTTTGCTGGTGACGGGAGAAAATTTATGGACATCGAACGGTATGGGTCAGGGTCGTGTTTTATCGATGTTTATGGTGTTAAAGTAAATCGAATTACTTTATTGTGGCACATTGGGCACATCGTGTTGAAATTAGTTTTTTTTTGTTATTGCAGGTGAACGTTACGTGTCTGGTGAAAGATTAACTTATTTATTGAGGGTCTATTTGAGTGGAACAGAGTAAAAGAATAAAACCGGATAAAAACAATGACAGCTGCAACAGTTCAACGCGTTATATAATTATCCTGTATTAAAAAAACATGTTTCTTCTTTAGGTTGTTTAAATGAATTATGTTCAATGATGTCAAGTTTTGATGAAAATTTCATTTTAAGAATGGTAAGACTATACATATTTTTATCGGTAAGAGTAAGAAAATAATGCAATACTTAAGAATATCTTCTTTAGATATTGAAATAAAAACGAAATAAAATACCTCATTTCAGCATACTGAGGGAACTCGAAAACTTAGATTTTGTCGTAAGACAAAGTGTTTGATTAAGAGAGGAACATGCTTGCAAGAAATAATTCTATAAGAAAGAAAACGAAGCCCCATCTTATCGAGATTATGTTTTGGCTGTTTTGAATGAATGAAAATGTAGGATTGTCGGTACTATCTTTTTCAAAGCAAATTTAATTTCTTGTACTACATTTTTTAAATATTCCATTATTGAAAACTAGGGTGATTTTCAATCGCAACTGTACTACAGAACAACCTCTTTAACGTGATTTTTACTCTTTTGACTCCTATATTAATGAACTTTACTGTAATTAATTAAGCGGTATTGTAGTTTTAATTTCTTTTGATTCACAAACAAACTTGAATGGTTGTGAAATAATTTTTGAAGGAAATAGTGTTTATCTTGTTAGTCATGTAACATTGCTGAATAAATTGCACGGCTAGTATGTTGATACATAAATATCTGTTAAAATAACAGAATTTTCCACACTATCTCCCTTCCTGCCAATTCAACCCACCTATCACCAACCTGAATTCTACAACCCCATAACCTACTAACCATCCAAACAAGTAGTAAATCATGCTTGCCCGTTGTAAAAATAATTTACACGCAGGTTCAAACCGGAACATGACGTCCAGTTAGTATTTAGCTGCTGCTTCCGTCCCCACATAATACTACACCGCATACCGTCGCTCCCAACCGTTCTGCAACCCGCCGTACGCTTAACATTTGCTAATCGTGCAGCAGCAACCACCTGCGCCTGATGGTTCGCGCGTTGGTGTTGCTTTTCACACGTAATTAATTTTGCGCTCACCACCGCCGTAAACAAGGGGATGGTCGCCACCTGCATCCGCGCCGGTTAGCTCTGTCACCTGCGCCACCGTGCCTCCAAGCTGGAGCATCGGGCATCGAAAAGGCATCCGGTCTAAAAGCATAATCAATTTATCGCCTCCCTGCCTTGCGCTTGTGGTACACTTTTTTGTGTAAGAGCCACCCGTAACCGATGTCCAGTGTGACCAAACGCGTGTTCCGGTGCAACCCAAAATTCAATTATTTGCTCCCTTCGTACACGAAAATCACACTTGCCCTGGGGGTTTTGTTTGTCTAGGCGTGAGAATGGGGGATTTGGAGTGGTGAACGGTCGATGTGCGGGTCGGGTGCTTTTTTGCACAACAATCACCACAATACCCACTCATCATTGCTGGCAGGTTATGGGTTTTGCACTTTGGCCACTCAAAACAAAGCCACCAATTAACGAAGATAAACATAAGCCAGTCGCGTGGGTCTATTTTTGTGCGTCTTAAAATAACCCGTAACAGATTTCAACGAGCCGGAGCTGATTCGCTGCATGGAAGTAATCTATTGGCCCAAAGCTCCACGCCGAAGCGTACTCCGGTGCTGCTTTCTTCCATCGTTCGTTCGTGTTTGTCCCTTCAATCAGTTTGATCAGCTCATCAATCGCACTGTCAGAGCATGATTGCTTATTGAACTAATTAATTTGGCACACTTTATTTTCCCATATCCCTTCGCTATCGCGCGATAACGGTGCTGTTGGAGGCCACGGCTAAAGCAGTTCCTCCGGCAACTACAACTTATGCGCCTTCGTATGTGTCTCTTTCTGTATGTGTGTGTGTGTGTGTGTGTGTGGGAATCGTCCAGCTGTGATGTAAATTATGCCCGAGTGTCGGAACCATTGGAATGTCAATATTATAATAGTCTAATGGGGCGAAGTGGCGCAGACCGGAGGGAAGTTCGAAGCCCCATGCGGAAGGAAATGAGCACTCACTCGCTCGTTCTCTCCCGCACTGGGAACTCACGCGTGGCAAGGCGACCCGAAACAGGGCTGTAGTTGGGAGGCCCAGCCAATTTATCTGTTATCTATGTTTGCTAGCGCATTGACAAACCAATGCTAAGTATGGTCTTGTTTAATTGTTTCGTTCCGCTGCACTAATGTGGCAAACGTTGGGGCGGAAGGGCGTACGGAGCGGGCGGGGCGTGTTAGGGCCACGGTGAGCGGTAGGAAGTCGTCCGCTGGGCAGGGATGCGTTCCCGGGTTGCGCACGACGCCCGGCCCATAAACGGTGTCGGGTGGCGCTGCTTATATTGCACTCTTTGCATGCCGCAACACCATAATAGCGCGCGTGAGCGTGTCTATGCGGTGATTTATTGCACCGTGGCTCGCGCAACAATCGTTAAGCTACGTGCGTACGGCGAATAAGGGGTGACATTAGTTGGCCGGTGGGAAGTGAAATAAGACTGATGTATTTCCGTCGGTCGGGGGTGAGCAGTTGACGCATGTAAAGGTGTCTTTAATTAATATCTATGAATTGTGGAATGCTTCTGGTTGAGCTAGTGCATCGCTGATAACAAAATATAAAAATTATAGATTTTTTTACATTTCACTACAACAAATAAAAGAATGACCGAAACCAACGTCACATACCAAGTGAGGGTGGATGGAAAACTCTCAAGATCCTTTGCTACCACCAAGGGTCTGCGCCTGGGGGATGGGCTTGTCTGTCTTTTTTTTTCAACCTGGTGCAACCAACCGCAACTCGGAGGTGCAGACTTCGGGAACCATCTTCAGCAAGTCAACTCAGATCCTTGACGGATTGACAAACGCTGATGACATAGACATCATTGGTCTGCGGCTCTCCTATGTGGCGGAAGCCTACCAAAGGATCTAGCAAGCGGCAGGAACCACGGACTGCAGATTGCCGAGGCAAAGACCAAGTTGATGTATTGTCTGCTAACAAATTCTTACCTACTTAGGATTTCACGCACTTTCGAGGTCGTCCCAAATTTCACCTATCTCGGGTCAAAAGTCAGCACCGACAACAGCATGGAAGTCGAGCAGCGCGCACGGATGCTGACGGCCAGCCAGTCACTCTATAACCTGAGGACACATTTCATCTTTCAAAACCTGAACAGAGCTGGGATTGTATCGCACGTATATAGTTCCAGTACTCACGTATGCCTCTGAGACGCGCACTCTGTCCTCTGACAGGCGTTTCGGAGATTTTTACTGAAGACCGTAAAGTTGTTTTGTATGCATCGATGCACATTTTCAACTTTTGACTTAATGGACTTCTATATTTAGAAAGCTTCAAAGCTGAAACAGTTCCAATAATATTTTTTAATGAAGTTACGAAATCTTATCGGTTGTTCCTTTTCGTGTAACTTCTTCTGAATAGCAAACTGTTTGGAAATGTCATTATTTTATGTGTTATAAAACTTATCGTATCTGTTATGTTATAAAACTTTTCGTATCTACAGATTAGCTATGGCAAACTTGCCCCTCAGTTCTGCTAATTCCTCGCCAACAAACTCTCTTTGAATCATTTCAAATCCACCCACAGAGCCGAACTGTTGGCAGCAGCTGATACAATCTTCATTAAGACCGTCGCTTCGTTTGCCCGAGCCAGCACCAGCACCGGCTCCAAGTCCAAGCTTGCAGTGAGCCCCATTAACAGGGTGGTAAGAATTGCCATCAAATGAGATGCCGGTCTTCACGCACGCTATCTTGATTGTTGCAACTTTTTCCTCACCGCCTTCCACCACACCATCACTCTCCCACCTTCAGACGCCCCATCCACATGCGCGGGTGACAGTCACGAGCGGGTTGCTATTTAATCGGCTGAAACTATGATGCATTTCGCCTTTCGGCACGCTTACGTTATCGCCGCGCCCGGACTGGGCACTGGGCCTCCTAGCAACATGCCCGTTTCCCCGTCGAACGGCCCTACTGCAGTGTGTTGCGCGCGCGTTTGACTGCACATGCGATTCCGTTCCATTATTAGTGTAATTGGATGAAATTTGAGTGCACAATGAAGTGTGCTGCCCGCTGTGACCTCGACCGTTTCAACTGCAAGGCTAGAGGGCACGGTGCGCACTAGAAGACGGCTGGTGCGCTGAGCACACGCAGCTCAAGTGTAGCGTTTGCACCCGCGTTTTGGCACTACACCGCCAAAGGGCCTGCGAGGGCGAGTGGGCCGTTTGCTGGCTCGAACGGAAAGCGACACGCTTCGCTCGAGCACTCGTGATGGTTCATACGCTGGGAATGAATGATTAACAGCGGCACTGCAGCACTGATGAACTAATTTTTCACAGTTGATGATGCGATGCGACAAACAATTTGCGCACTCACACGGAAAAGCGACACAGGCTTACACAGCCCTCTACCGTTGGCGTTCAGTAACATTGTTGAGGAAGGTAATCATGTCAGAGTGCTGTCATTCTTGCAGGGATTGCACCGGCCTCATAACGAATTGCTGCATACGATTCAAAACGCAAAAAGTGCAGCGATACTGCGGCCGTTTGCGTTTCGACTGCGTGCAGCACTTTATGCAGCAATTCAAATTAGCAGCCCGTTTTGCCATGCTTCGCTATTGTAAAATATTCAGTTTTGCACTGATCCACATTTGTCTAGCGCTTCTTTCCACAGGCAATTGCGTACTGGCGTTGAGCAAAAATGGAAATTATTTTCCTGCTGTAGCGACAAAAGCACTCCAGCAGATTGTTCCGGCCTTTTCGCCTGAAGTGCACTTTCCCGGTTCCTGTCCCATTGTCTCGAGATCTTATCTTAACCTTGATGGTTCGCGAGCGTGATGCATTTCGCACACAGCTGAACGGTATGCTGTCCAACAGGGCGAACAGAACGCTTGCGTTATTAGTCCCGCTTCACTGTTACTCTTTCCTGATTGAATTGTGGCCCAAATTGCCTTACGCTGTGCTGGATGGACTGGCATCTTAAACTTCGACCTAGAATTTTACCCACGGGTTCGCATTATCCATTGCTGCATGATGACGATGGATACATTCAGCACTACACAAAGCACTTGCTCCTAAATCAATATCGATTTGCATTTGCCCACCGGCGCTCCGGGCTCTTCTTGTCCGCCTAGCGCGGAGATGATGATAGTGTCGGGCGAAGGGAAAAGTAGCGGAAACGGCATCCGCGGCAGCCGTGTTGGCTCGATTGCCGTGAAGTGTCGAGTGATTGAATCAGCTGCCGTCTTCAAGTGCCGCAGCAGGAAGCCGACCACCGTTCCGTGCGCTTCCCGCACATTCCTGCACGCTGTCTGCTTAATTTCTCGCTGCCACAATCGACCGGCACACGATCGTGTTCCACCCCGGTTGGACAAGATGGTGATCGTTGTGCAAGGTCTGCGCTCTCGTTGCGTGGCGCCCCCGGGGGCAGGATTGGTGTACTTCACCTTTTCTCACTTCATCGACAGTCAATTAGCATCGATTATGAATAGTAAGTTGGTTTCATTGATCGCACTTGTTCGTCCCGTTGCGGTACGGCAGGCCGCGCTCGGTGTCGGTCCACGGCAGAACGCAGCTGTTTTGAAGCAGTCGGCTTTGTACCTTGCTTTCCACCTGCTGGACCACGCGTGTGACGTTGTGCGGTGACGTAAAAGGCAAACACTTTTGACGTCATAAAGTTTTTGACTTTTTTATTTGGGAATATGTATTTTTTATCATCAGAAATCACTAAGTAGGGAATGAGGACTCGCTACGTCTTTACCAGCGTGCTGTCGTTAATGCGTCATGTACTGTCAGTGCCATTGTGCCATGGTGCTCATTGCTCGCTACGCTTCGCGCTGGAACCGGTTTCTATGAAGCTCTTTTTGTAAGCACAAGCTTCACGCTTTATCATTGCATCTGTCTTGAGCTGATGTCTTTTTTTGCATTACGACAATGTACGAGTCACGCGTTTGATGACGTCGCGTTGTGTTTAGAGCAGCAGAGCACCTTGTTGGGCGTGAAATAAGTTACGGTACAGAATGATTGTTCAGGTTTAGGGGTAATAACGTTCCCCTGTTTATTAGTTGGAAAGTGTAATATATCCCTCGTCTTTGCATTTTTAATTAATTTAAATATTGGCTTAAGAAGAATTGCCTTTGCCAGGGTATGAGATGTATGGCTAGGCTAATTTATTTTTTTTTGTTTTTATAGAAACTCTTGGCTGTCAGGCCGTTTGTCAGGGTATGGGATACATGTGCTTTAATTGAAAATAGTGCCGCATGGGTAAAATATATTAGAATACCATCTTGGAAACACTTGAATGCTAAGGCTGCACAAATTTGTTTTGACTGCAAACAAAATAAAAATTACATTTATTGCTCCTGCTTTCTTTTTTATTTTATCAGCATTCTCCAAAATTGAAGTCTAGCCAGAACAAAATATGTACGTGAAGATGTAATTAAAAATCTCTCTGAAACAGAGTGTACAATACGAACAGCAATAAATCATGCTTACCCGAACTAAAAGACACATACTTCCAACGATATGCAAATGTAAGCTTTGGTAACGCAAACCAGCCTATATCGCATCCTCTTCGTCTGTTCGTCAATTACAACATGATTTCCTTCAGCTTTCAGTAGAGCCATGCATCAACCCGTCATCCTGACTTTGAATTGTAAAGCGTAGCATAATCCAATCGCATGCCATCAGATGATGGTTCCACATACGCCCTCCACACCCAAGCTATCACCGTCATGTGTGACATTAGTCCACGAAGAACAGTAAGCTTAAGGATGTTTGTTTCGAAGATGAGCTTCGCCTGGCTGGTTTAGCGAGCAGGCAATAGATGCTGGATGCAGTGTGACTTGCTGTCGGTTGTGCCAAACCAAAACGGTGCCTGAAGCGCTGCACGTAAAGACGCGTTCGGATTTGCATGCTTAACAGCCATTAGTTGCTGATGGTTTTGCCACTGCCAGTGCCCACTCGTGTAAGTGAGCCGGCTCCCGGGTTGCCAGGGCGGGTAACGCGCTTATCCCATCCGCCGACAACCGCAGTGCAAATTAATGCTGTCAGCGCAATAAATAGCTAGCGTTGCTCGGGACTACGTGCACACAGCGCCTGCTGCATTGGCAACTACTTTCTCGCCTCAATCCCGGTGCATAGTCGTTGCTATTGCGGTGGTGTTGAAGGTGGTTTTGATTTTCATGCTACTTCTGCAACCCTTGTTCGGGTGTGGCTTCCGTGTCCTGAATCAAGTGGTTAATTCTAAATAGCTCATCTATGCACACGCTAATGAGTACTTCTATTTAGCTCAAGCTTTGCACAAGTAGTGTGGCCACCCTCAACTTGACAATGGCGTACCGGGAAGCATCCTCGGTTCTATCACAGTCAAGGGCGTATTTTGTTGCTGTTGGCGCGTTTTTTGCTTTGTTAAACTACACCATCATCGGATAACGTGGTGGTGTCAAAAAGAATATATTATCAAACAAAGCGATGTTTACAAAAGATCGGCCGATAAAAGTCAAACGCCTAATAGACTAACGAAACATGGCAAATTGCAGTTGAAATCCACCCCCCACCCCCCTCAAATGACTTCTCCTTTTTTGCATGTGTGCTGATGGACGTTTGCATTGAATTTTCCGGGCTGAGTGTTCAATAGTGTTCCATTTTACAATTCATTACCATACAATGCTGTTCACAAGCCGGTTCGTTAGTGACCGAGCAATAAAGGAATTTTAACTTAGCAGTTGCTTTAGTTTACCGACTTGAAAGACTCAATACTGATATTTGAGATCTAGCCAGAAGGCAAGTTACGTGGGTAGCTAGCCCGTACTTGCATTATGAAGCTGCAAGAAATGTATCACTGTCAAACGTCTTGCCAAACAACAGGTATTTATAACGATTGTGCGACGTTTTTATTTAAATCGTAAGCAACGTGATTTATGAACAATCGCGGGAGTATGGGTGGCGATAATTGGCACATAATACAGGGCTAAATAAATGGCCATAGGGCTGCGTTGTCCCCATTTCTTGATGGGAATTGTAAATTGTTAGATCATCTCATTTCGTTATATTTCAAGCACGTTTTCAACTGTTTTAAGTTTGAGGTTTAAGGAGACGCATAATTACGCATCGAAGTTTTTATTATTCTTGCTTAATTTTTTTATTATTAATTTTACAACAGCTTGACCGTTTATACGGAATAAAAAAACAGGTTTTATTTTTCTTCAAATTTCATACAAAAAAGTTACGAGGCAAACGAGTCCAAAAAATATATTGCTCAAGAACAATACATATGTTCGGTGTATCACCTTTGCGGGAATTTCAAAAGAAAATATATTCTTCTCTACCGTATTGCCACAAACCTAGACGTAATAAAAATTGCAATGTCATGTGGATAAAGTTGCTCTACACCCGGGCTGTAGTTGATCAAATGAGTATTCGCCGTACTTATTCATGGCTAAAGCCATTTAACGATTAAGAATTTGAGCGTAATGATATTCCTTCATCCGCACATAATCATCATCATCACGAAAAAACGCTAAAACCAAACAAACAAAAGCGATAACATTGTGTACACCAACTAAAAACATTCACCAAACCCCAACAGTACCGTTTACCACAAAAACTTTGAGTATGTTTCCTCTGCACACAATCCGAAAATCACGCCCTAATGATTCTATCGCACCCCTATTTCGTAGCCCGCCAGTATGCCCGGAGACTGATGGGATCTGCAAAATTAAAACCGTCATCGGTGACATCTCGCATTAGATAGCACCCGGTTGCTGGATGGGATATGGACACCGCACCTGTGATGTGTACCTTACGAACAAACGGAACCCATTCTAACGCACACGCCCCACCATCACGGTATGAGGTTATGGAAGAGCAAACTAATCAAATCCCAAATCCCCTTTGCCACTGCCGAGCAGCTCGTTTTCGGAGGCACGGGTCATTTTATGTAAATCAAAGATCCCGACGTTTCAACCCTAAACGTTCGCCGGAAGACTTAATCCTCACCAATGCCAATGCCAGACACCGAACCTAGAAACTTATACCGGGGCGCTGGGCGATGGTGGTGAAAAAGTTTACACATCCCCGGGCACGGTTACCGGGCTTGGACTCTCTATACGTACAGTCAATGCGCCTCCGGTTGAGTATGTTCCATGATGGACGTCAGCGGTTTATCAATTGCGATACCTTTCGAACGAGTTGATCTGTATTATTTCCTCCCAAAGCGACAGAAAGGCAAGAAGCACATCCTTTTTGAGGGGCACGTATGGATATGTACTCACTCGCCCGCATTTCACGGCATGGAAATGGAAAACTAACGCTACGACGGTAACATGCTAGCAGGCGAAACGCACCATCTACGGGAATTACGGCAAGATTAGTGTCCGGAAGGACCGGGCAAGAATTGCGGTCCACGGTCGGAACCCAGCCCCGGATGGGAACGGTTGTTATTTCACCTGTGTCGCATTAAAACTGCTCATCAGTAACAGAGTGCTCATCCTGCTGCTTGGCCAAGGGTGGCACGGGTATCGTTTTAATGAATGTGTGGAAAGGAAAATATAAGAAAAAGACCCCGCTTACCGTGCAAAGACCCGCCGTAAAGTGGAATGTTTGCACAGCTGTCGCATTATGGTTTTCTAGCTTTCGTTTTTCCTTGCCGATCCCATTTCCGTGTTTTCCCCCATCTGCGTAAGGGATCCATCTCACAGAGGCATGATGTACTTCCTCGCACAACTAAACGAGATTCTGTTTTGCATGAGGGGTGAAGGGCCCGCACGTTGGAGCGTTCCCAGTAATAGATCCTTCGTTTGAAGCTTCCCTCGATGAGGTATCGTTAGCAGGGCATACAGATGGGAGCACTGTTCTTCACGTCACCCAATCGGCATTGACTTTCGACTCCATTGCCTACGGGCTGCTGGTTGGAAGACCGTTTCGTTTGCAATGTGTGTCATAACGACATTGCACATGCTGGTGCACTGGCCAGCTTTTCCCTTGTACCACAGGGATATCATAACGCGTCCGTTCCATCCGCTCGGTCGCTTGTTTCGTGTTGTGAAACGAACAAGTACATCATCGAGCATAACTTTCTCGTGCAGCGACATGCACTGCCTTGCGTACAGTGGTCACCACACCGTACAACCACCGTCAACCTTTCAACTAACTTTAGTGTGGTACGGTGTCCTGTGTTTGTATTTGTGTGAGTGTGGCAAACACACAGTGCGCATTAAATTATGCCCACTGACAGTTATCGATTTTTCCGTCCACCGCGCCCGCAAAACCCGCATCCGGGAACACACGATACCGGATGAAGTGTTGGAAATTGAATTAGCAGGATGCAGCTCAATCCAGCGCTATTGGCCGATGGCTGTAAAATTAGCTTGCTGAATGAATGGTTTTGCAAAGCAGAGAGCTAGGAAGGGATCTAATGGCGGCACGATTGAACCGAGGAACGACCGGAAGCGATAGAGATGCCGTACAGCAGGCAGGATGCTTTTTCTGCGAGCGTGTTTCACTGCAAACCGACCAATGGATGGAGATAAATAAATCAATATGGCACCACACGTGAATGCGGTCCAAATTCGTTTGATGAAGGGCTTAATTTTGAACCAAGTTTGAGGAAAAAGATTGTGGAGAACAAGAGGACTCATGATTAGCGTCATGTTTTCAGGTACAAAACTAAACCCTCTAAACCGAGAGCTTGGGCCGGCTCGGTCTAGTGGTAACGGCGTAGGCCTATCAAAATGCCCGCCGTGGGTTCGAATCCCATTCGGGTTGCTGCCGCACCCCCCATACGTAGGATTGACTATCCTGCTATAGGTTCACTAATCAAAACTCTCCATACGTCGCAGGATTTACAATCTTGATATGGACGGGTACACTTAGTCACACAATACGGCCTGGCCGTCACTATGGAATAAAAAAAAAATATTTATAAAATGAATATTAAATAATAAAAACAAATTGTTTTGTACAATATTAAAAAAATATGTGCATTGTATTTTATTTTGGACATATGAAAATCTCCTTTAACTATAAACAAAGAAGTGTTTCATACAGTTTATTATCATACATTATGTCAACTTACTTCAAACATTTCTACTCTTTTAATGCAGAAGTTCAAGTTCAAGCACTTTAAACTCTGTTCTACGATTCAATGTCGCTTTTCACAATCATAAATTACTAATAAATTGCATCACAAAAAAGGAAAATGGCAAAAGAGAACTCCTGCCACAAACCGAACCGAATACATTTTACTGTGACATCCTAAGCCCGGCAGTGTCATTGGAATGCATAATGAATGCTATTTCTTGTGCAACTGAGCTAAACGTTCCCTTCGCATACACGTGATAATGATAGTGTTGTGTATGTTTTGTTCGGTTTTTGCTGAGGGTTTTTTATCTGTCTTCTAGGGCACTGTTTTACTGTCTTGTGCCCGTGCAGTGAGTGCAGTTATATATTTTGTCACGGAGGTTAAGCTTTATTGCCACCAATTGGCACAATCTTATCAAACGTTTGCAAGACGTTGGCGGTGGCGATCGTTTGCAAATAGGTATTGGTAGGCTCTATTGATAAAATTCACCGTCGGATTTAACGAACGCGGTATCACATGCACTGTTTCAAGTGTAGGAAGCCCTTGAACAATGCGTCAACGTTGAAGTGCTGTCTCGTGTTTGAACGATGGAGGAAAGGAAAGAGTTGAAAGAATGCTCCGGCAGCAAACCGAACCGTTCTAAGCGCATAATACTGCTTTATTTTTATAAATATTTTTATAATATTAATTTATCAATAACAAACACAATTAACTGTTATGACAGGCAATAAATGATCGTTTGGCAGACGGGAGAACTCGTTGAAACTGCAATTGCAATTCTGCTGTGGGCTTATTCAAAACTAAAAAACAAACGAGCAAGTTTAAACGAGGTACAAAAGTGCTAAACATAAATAAAACATATGCGTTCTTTTACAGTGACTCTTTGATGTGTAGAATGTATCATAATGGTATTGGTTTCTGGGGAAAAGTTTTACAACAATGTCACGGCAAATAAAAGCGATGCTTTGCTCTGCTTTGATGTTTGCTTCGAAATTTATGCAAACATAATCAAGCAACGTTAATCCATAACATAGCAACATTAATGCTTATCGCAAATAATGTAGCGTTAGTCAAATTTTCCACTTCAGAATGTTTCCACTGAAGCATTCCACAAATTGTTCGCATTTCAGAATGAACATTGTACCCAACCACACACAGACGGGAAGTGCATTAGCTTCGCTGGCCGGACGCAGTGGCGCAGTTAATGTGGTTGAAGTGGCAACTAACGTAGCAGAAGTGTGGTTAACCAATAGCATATTTAGCAGTGCCCTTAAACTTGAAGCCATTACGCTGGGGCCACTGCTTACATTATTTGCATGGGAGAAGCAGGACAAACAGTCGCACAGGCGAAGGGAGAAAAGAATGCAAATATTTAGCAACTTCTGTCGGTGAAGTCTCACTGCTCACTGCATGTTCCGAATGCGATTATTAATATGTAAACCTTAGCAACATGAATGGCACGGACGTTTGGCACTGTTCAAACATGGGCCAGAGGCGGTAGAACACAGGGTTGCAGCAAATATGTGCATTCGGAAGCACAGGCCAACTTCATTTAAATGACACTTGACTGTCGAAAGTGTACTGGAAGGAAATAAGGGTTTTGCATCGAGCACGTCTGAAAGACATAGCCAGGTCACCAATCCGTTTCCAGGAAACTCGGTCGATCGATGGTATCGTAGGAAGTTAACAAAAAGTTGTTTGATGTTTTCCATTTTATGGATTTTATGCTGCAACAAATTAAAACAATCCTGTTTGTTAGACGATATATTGGTTACAGATGCGAGATAGCTAGAGCCACTTCCTTTACTAAGAAATCATCCTATTTTTAAACGATCTTGCATTGAAATCTATGAACTGGTGATCGTTCTGTACAACAAAAACGTAAACAACAAATCAATCATTCCCTATGCAGGCTGATGAACCAACAAAAATTTTGGCCAAAAATATCATTTGTAAGGTCCATATAGTCCTCCTATTTAATATCAGGGTATCATGCCTGGAAAAGCCAAGGCCAAGGAAAATCGACTATTTTTGGACACTAAAACTGAGGAACGAAGCGACGATTGGAAATGAGCATCAAAACCGAAAAACCAACTGGCAAACGCGCAGTTATAAGCTCTAGTAGCTTTCTAATCGTTCTTCTCCACCCATTTTCCACCACCTTCCACATACCCATCACGTATCACATCCAACCAGAACATCAATGTCGGCATCCCGCATCTTGAGTTGGGTTTCCTCCCTCTTGACGTTGCCTGCCGACACAACGCCTTCGGGCTATCGGAACGCTCTTGAGAAACGCATACACCCCAAGAGGATGTTAATATTTACTCACTCATTCATGTAAACGGTTGCCCGTGCTCGATGGTGCTGCAGGAATGCTGGCGACATGCTGGCCAACAAAAGGGGCAGCTTCATCTGGCTCCTGTCTTAGCTAGGTTCGGTCGCCAGTCCCAAACAAAAAAAAAAGTGATGGAAAACTGTGTGCGTCTAGGGAAGGAAAACAAAACCCAGAACAAAAAGGTGCCATTCGGTGTGCTGCTGTAAACAGTGGCCAACCTGGTGCACAGCCATCACTGTGCGCACTGTTTACAGTTTGCGCTCACTTCTGTACGTGCAGCTACTTTCCCGCAGCTCGACTGTGACCGGCAGTCGGTCTGTCTGGTTTGCTCATTTTCCGGTTAAATGCTGCACGCGGACACAAAAACACACCTTTAAGCTGTTTGGTTAGCTTCCTTTGTCTGTTTTTAGCGTTATCATTAAGCAATTTAAAAAATATTGTTTTAACTATGATAGCAATGTGTAACCTACTCTCAATTTTACCTGGATAATGATAATCGAAAGACATTGTTAGGTGTGAATGTTAAGCAAACAAATTACACATTTACATTTTTTAGGATCCAAAAGAGGAAAAAAATTGTATTATCATCGTATCTTTCGAATTAAAACTGTTTTCTTCACATCCAAAGATTCATACAGCGATTACAAGGACTGAAGTTTCTGATAATTTTGCAAAACAAAACAGTCTATTTATTACAGCACATTTCTTTAAGTGCAATAAAACTCTTCAACACAACTTATCTGCAAAATCGATAGCTTATTGCTAACGTCTACGTAGTCGGACCGAACCATTTGCTCCGTCCATAAGCGTCTCGGGTGGTCCAGTGCTGTGAGAGGCAATGCGTGCAAAATAAACCGTTCCCGATGGTACCGCTTCCTACACACGACACTTGACGGACAGATAATCGGTGTCTGTAAAATGCCAGCAGCCACACCGCACTACCCACTGGCCAATCCGAGCAGAACCTCCACAAACAAACAAAAGTATCATGTCAGCAGATATTGAATTCCGATCGCCAACCAAGAACCAATGATCGCTTATTGGAGTGATTGGTGGAGACGGGAGGTGGGGGGCTTGCTTCGGATGGCCACGGTCGGTCGACGATTGCGCCAAAAAATTGAAATACCGCACAGAACAGCAGGGCCGCTCATTGATCCTACCGCTTAGCCCGCCATCGCCTCTCCCATGGAGGGAGCAGGGCAGAAGAAAGCAACAACAAAAAAATCCATCATACATACACTCACAAACAACGTGAATGGGCAGCCGAGCATTTCCAACTCACCAAGTCTTGCCTTCATTTTTGTTTATTTATAGACTGACGATGCGCAGATATGGCGCTTTGCCTCGCTCCAAACATCTACCGTCTGACCTTCTCCCGCGGGAAAACTGAGGCAGGAAGATCTGCGTAGCGGTTGGGTGTCCGTTTGTCACTCTGACGCTTCCACCCGGCTGGAAGGGCAGGGTTGCAGTTTACCCTCCGCTCGCAAGGAGCACTGTAAGCGGAAAGACGAAAAATATCGACAAAAATCAACACCGCCCGCTATGTGTCATAGCAATAACAACGGAAGTGGATGACGCTGATGATGATAATGATGATGATGATGATGATGATGATGATGATGATGACGCTGACGACGGGTCGGACGGGTAGCGACGTTACGGCGCTAGCTGCCAAGTCTTGACACACTTTTCATCGGGGCGATTTTCGCGCTTTCGTCGTTACCGGGGCTGTTTGCGCCCCGCCGACTAACGATTTCCATTAATACTTGTCTCATGGATTATTCCATCATAGATAATGTGTTTTCGCGCGCGCGCGCGGAGTCCACGAGGATGCCGGTGACACCCGCTATCTTCACCCCACCCAGCTGGCTGGGCCTTTGCAGGAAAGCGGCTAAAACAGCAATAAAAACAATAACAGTGCCACCATCCATCGTGGAGGTACGGATCCGGTTTGGGCCACCCGCTAGATACGTGCGCTCCGTCCCGCTTGCACCTTTTACTGCAGATTCCTTCGTGTGCTCCAACATAGAGTACCGGCACGGGTGAGCACAGTGGGGCTGGTGGATGAAAGCGGAAATGTTTTCGCGCTGACAACCTGCCAACCTGCCTGGACGGGCATGACGGGCCGGGAACGGTGGGAGATGCGCTCGAACCCGTCTTCTGGAGACATTAGCGTGGCCGTGTTGCCTGTCTCGCACTGGCCTGCTGCATGCTTTCAGCTGTCAACTGTCATCGACGGGGAGCGAAGGCAGCAAAAGCTAGACAGTTGTTAGAACTTCCGGTAGCAGATTTAATGATTCCACTAGCCAGTTTGCACATCTTCAAAGAGCCGGAGAGGTGTGTGGCCACGGGCATGGTGTCAGTTGAAGAATGAACACCGATTAAACTCGCGAATGGAGCTTTAATGCCATAAGAAACTAATTTTGCTTCATTTAGGTTTGCAGTAAAGACACTGCCATTGCCGTGCTGTACCGTCAAGCTCTTAAAGCGAGAAAGTCACTTCATCTTACAAGTACACAAGTGCCACTTGCTCCCAAGCACGCTCGCCAACATGCCCTAAACGTGACTTTGGATTGACGAATAAAAAAACAACACGCCAAAACGGATTCACAATGGCTTGAGTCTCGTTGTTGCGTTACCCTACCGGCTGGCAGCCCGAAGTTGTAATGAGCCGTATAATCAGGGACATCACATCGTGAGAAATGTAGCCCTCCTCAACCGCTCCTGGTCCTACCTTTTTCGAAAAACCATCTATTAAGATCAGATAAAATCCGCAACAGATAGCTCCCAGACCACAGTCCCACGAAAACGATTGGCTATCGGACGGGTTCGGCACTGTAAGACAGCCCTGTTCTCAACGAAGCAACTACGTGACACGGCAGATAACAGTCCTTGAAAGACGTGTAAAGTCTCACTCGAGATGTAACGGGCCTCCGAACAATCGTTCGGCGAGGGTTCAGCATTATCTTGCGTTCGATTTTCTCTTTTTCCCTTTCTCATTCAACTTAGTCCTCTTTCTCTCTCTCTCTCTCTCTCTTTTTTCTCCTTGGAATATAATATAAATATGCCCTCAAATGGATCCCGCTTTACCCTCGCTCTAGAGTGAACCGTTTTTTCGCCCACCGTTTCCACTATCTTGTGGTTTACTTTTGATGTTAATTAGATTTTTCGGTCCGCCAGCAAGTCTTGGGACGTTGGCGTGATGGGTTGACTCGAGCATTGTGCATGCCTGTGCATCCAGTACCGTTGTCCATTTTTTGATAGGCAAACACAATGAAAGCTCGTTTGCGGGGCGGTTGCGTCAGGTTCTGTAACATTGCACTTGTAACAGTCATGTACCACGGCAGTACGTGTGGACGTAGGTGAAGCTGCCCGGGACAAGATAAAGCCCGGGCTGCCAGATTGTGCCTTCCGAGATGAGAGGTACATGTTGCCAACAACATTACTTATCTCCGGGCGTCCCGAAGTAGGTATGATAGGCGTTGACACAATCGTGACTGATTAATCATTCTGCCGTGCGCTTCCCTATCGTGGCCCTGGTCATCAACCATCACGCGGAAGATGCGCACGAGTCGCATCAATTTCATGCCCCCACGCTTTCTTTCTCCCGGTTTGCCGGTCCCATCGGTTTGCGATTAGGCCATGCCGGATAAGATGGAGGGTGTCATGTAAATTGTCTGTTTGCAAGCAAGGTTTACAATTGACAACACCAGCCATACACGAGCTCGCTGTCAATCGGAAGCGTCCGAAGTGCTGTATGCTGTCACTGTATCTATATGCTCTTGCCGCAGGGGTGTCGGCAAACCATTCAAGGGCTTTTTCGATGAGTTCGAGGTTCATAAGCCGGGCAGCGATTGGACGAAATGGAAGCAGATCTGCACTTTTATCTTATCGCCTCACGTCAAACTTAACATCGTGCACCTGGTTTTTTAGCTGTTTTAGCTTCCTGGTGAGTAGTTTGAAATGTGGCATAAAAGCAAAACGTCAATCAAGAATCCGCTCTGCACTTATAGCCTTTAACGGTGTCAGTCATCGGCAGGGTTGATATGTTCGATACCGATTGGATTGTGTGCTACGAGCTCGATAAGACGGTTAAATGTGGCCATTCCTGGATAAAGAAACGGATTGAATAATGACAACACATTGTATTTTTTTTAGCAACTTCAAACAAATTCTTCACACTTTACGCTTTATTTCAATAATAACAAATTATTCTTCCACCGGTAACGTTTTCTACCAGCAGCCACCAATCGTTTCCTCCGCCTCGAACCGGACCGGTGTGCGATAATCATTATCGGCGGCTACGGAAGATATCTTTCAACACCACTCGGAAGCACTGATAAAAGCAGGGTAGCACTTGAGAATTTCTTGAGATTCTCTCCCGGGATCGCATTCAACCAGAGCGCCGCTGGATCAATCCACAAGCGCTGGCCTTTGTACCCGGCGAAACGGGGTTGGAAGGGCGCTGGTGTTGGGCATGGAGCAGGAGTGGCATTTCGATTCGCTTTTTTTATCGCTCCAAACCGGCGAACGACACGAGGGTGAGAGCTTATTGTCTTCGGTGTAAATGCGGCTGGTTTATCGTCCCGTGCAGCAAAGTCCGAGTATGTCCCGCATACCGCCTCCGGTCGATAAGATAGGCCACCGGAATCGAGGGGGAACGACAAATCGGAGCGACGAGCAGCACTGCTAGAGGAGCAGCAGAATTTGCACAAAAGCACTTGTAACTAGTTCGTACACGCTTTACAGCTGAGCAAAGGGGGTAAGTTAAAGCGATGTTTCGCCAGAAGCGAACAGAAGGGGCATATCGTGAAGGAATGCTCAACGTTCCCTCCGATCAGCATGGCACAGCCTTCTCAGCAGATCAAAGCGAACACCTTGAACAGAAGCATAAGTTTGCCCTCGACTAGAAAAACATGACAAGTAAGCACTGCCACTTCAAAGCAAACTTAATCTTCCGTAATGGTAACGGGATTTGTCGGCTAAGCCGCGCTCGGTAGGCCTGCCAGTATGTTCCGGTGGTCCCGCGGACCAGATTGCCCACTACCAGCCAAATTAAATTAACTTTTAATGCTTCTGCTAATGCTTTAACGGGCGGCTGCTTCCTCGAACAAGAATCATCAACCAAAAAAAAAAACCGAGACATCCAGCGACCGAATCGTTAAAAGGAACGACTCCGTGGCCGGAGAGTGCGCCCGTTCCGCGCCTTGGAACCACTTGGAGCGGCAGGAATAGCTTACGTAAACAGCTAATTACGCTCATTGCGTTTCTCGGGGCCGCGCGATCTGCGTTCGCATGCTAGCCAGAGCCCCACTGGCAGCTAATTCGAATGCATCTCCGTCCCTCCTGCACCGGAGAAGCCACAAGAGGAAGATGTTCGCTTGATTTTTCGGATCAACCGATTCGCCCGGCTATAATTAGATCGAACCGTGCAAGTACTTCAGCGCTGTCTCATCGACTTGAAATACACTTTTGCTGAAACGTACAGTACGTGTGCGTAGCTGTGTGCAGTGGTTTTCCACCCTTCCCTCCCACTGATTTCACCGGTTGTAGGTCCCGTTCCAAGTGGCTGGTGTATTTCAAGATACTAACCCATCACCGCCGGCCTGTTTAGAAACGGTCAGCTCATGAGCTACATGTTTGCGAGTACTTAACGCCTGGGTGTGTTTGTGTGTGTACTTTTTTTTTCGTGTTCCCTCCGGACACTGTCGAACACCTTTGGCTTAATCTCTGCCCCACCAAGAGCCCTATATCCCCACACTACCCCCCTGTCCCAGCGTCCGGTAGGTTGAAGTGTGCTCAATGATCACTTCCGCAGGCGTTCGTGCGATTAGACGTGCGGCGAGCGGTCGGTAAACACCCAGAGTATCATCGTAGCCCAGAGGTCACACAGAGTCGCGGCCCAACCAACACAACCCACCTCATCAACCCTTCATACACCCCTTTAAAACACCTGCCAATTTGGGTTCGTTCGATTGATAGTGCGCCAACGAACTAAGCGAACCGGTTGGCATTTCGTGTACAAATTTGCAAATCACTACACAGTGTTGTAAAGGGAGGTAGCGTAGACATTTTGGGTTTCTTTTTCGTTGCTGTTGTTACTGCTGTTCTACTGCCTGCAGACACTCACCCTCGTATCGCTCTTTGCGTTTTAATTCTCTTTTCGAAATATCCCTTTTTTTGTCCGAAGAAACGATCTACGTAGACGTATTAGCGAGAAAAAGTACAGCCCGCTGTACATAGACGCCTCAGAGAAGAGCGTGCGAACGATTTCGAAGATGACCTTCGATGGTGAACTGCCCTGCGTCGGCCACTACCGGGCTTGGTACGGTGCTGGTGGTAATTAAGGGAAACATTACGAGCTGTTGTCGATGGTGAGTGGATAAATGTTTCGTTTACTTGATCGTACCCGCTACCCTCGCAACAAAACGATCGAGCCAACATTCGAGCAGCGCCATCGTCCAGATGGGACGTGTTTTCGGATGGTCTGACTTTAAATTGTAACATCTTTCTCGTGCATTCGCTCGCTCCAGCAAACAAGTACTCTTGTCCGCTCGTTGGTGCATCTTGATTTCGGCACTTTTTTTTCTGCACCTCTTCCGCATAAGTAATTGACGTGCTAATGAGTTGGCGAGTACTCCGGTCACCCGTACACCCGGACAGCTGCTATTGCTCACGACTCTGTCGGTGCTGGCAGTGCTCTCCGGTCAATTGGGGGGGGGGGGGCGATCTGCACCGTGACCGCTGTGGAAGGGAGCTTTGTTTTGCCGAATCGCACCAAGCTCCCTGACAGCCATGGTGCATGGTAAATCATGTGCCGTAAATCAATACGCCCTTACGCCCGGTCTCACGCCAAACGCTTCCCCTCCGCGCCGGCTTTTAATGGCTGGCCAGTCCCCCGGGATTTGTTGTTTTACTTACGCCTGATTTATTTGAACCACCTCACCTAGTAGTCGCGCCCTGTTTGTGGGTAAGCGTAATAGCTTATAGAAGATGTAAGGTGACTAGGGGGTGTGTGGTTCGGAAAGGAAGGGGGGGGATGGGGAGTGAATGAGTGTGCAGTAGCCAGTTGGAACTTAATTATGACCGGAACATTAGCTGCGAAATGTGAAATATCTATTCCGCCGCTGGGACGGCGATGGTATGGCAGGAAGCGCTGTGCATCGTTGCTTTTTTATGGCCATTGCGCGATCAATGGTTTGCAGGTAACTTGGTGTTTTGTTTGCTTGTGTGTGTGTGTATGTGTGTGCTGTTAACGGTGTCTTGTTCCGTGTTGCTTACTCAGTTGGTCAGTTTTTTGCCGTTCATTCTAGCAGCGCCGGAACCGGGGAGAACGCGCCGGATAGAAGCGAAATAGATGATATGCCATTTTTTGGACCCCCGGTACACTCAGCGAGTAATGAATCAATGGGGCGCTTTTTTTGCAACCTTTGCCGTTGTTGCACATCAATTGCTGTCCGGCAGGGTGAACGGGAGAAGGAGGCTCATGTCGGCGAAACAGAGAGAAAAAACGAGACGCACCGCATCGCTCGTTTCCTACGAGAATTTATAGTCATGCTGTGTCAGACGTTGGACGCGAGAAAAACATTGACGAATTAACTTTTTGACGGCTTGTTTTTGTTTACACTCGGATGGGCTTTAAAGGGAAAATCTGCCCGCGTACCGTATTGCAGCGTCATTCGCTAGAGATTTGGATAAAATTCTCCCAAAGAACGAAAAGTAAGCTTTATCCCAGAAAAACCATCGCGAAGAACCAGGTTTCTGTAAGGGAACCATTGGTTAAAATTTCACCGAATTGCAACAAAGATGATTGAATAGCTTTAATCAGCCGTCATCTGACGAAAAACGTCTCATCTCAGTTTACATTATATTTGATGTCCATCAACCTATCCATCTTCTCTCTCCAGCGTCACTTGAACTGGGACACGCACGCCAGACAGGGTTATGGATGACAGACATTTGAGCATTTGTAGAGTATCCTTCGGAAGGACACCATACATTGATGGCGGATAAACATAACGACCGTTTTGGGAAATGCTCTCAGAAAGAGCCTTGATTCGTCCTATTCGATCTTCGACTTCTATCGTACTCGCGTGCCGCACGTTGATTGCTAAAGTTTGCGCGGGTCACATTTTGGAACACCATTAGCAAATGAATAATGGATGGGTAAGTTTATCGCCCGGGATAGCCCGGTACATCGTTTTCCTGGAGCTGAAATAAATTCCAATTAACCCACACGGCCGCCAGCAATTCGTTTTGAATATTTTAAAACAATCTCTACCGCTCTGCCTGGGAAGGGGTTTTGTGCACAATCTCCGTGCGAAGGTACTAGCGCCCGTAACGAACTAACGGCCTTGAAGGGCGTCATTTGTGACGGAAGGGTTTTGGAATATTTTTAGCCACACTCAGAATTCCGCAGTATGATAAAGAGGGTAAATTACAAATAACGCTTTTATCACTACCTGCCAATGCGAAAGCGCGCCGATGTGCTGGTGATAAGCAGTGCTTCTTCCGCTTCAACTATGTCTCCGCAATGTCATCCGTAGCTCGTTTGGTCGAAACCATTACACTGGTTTGGCGAGTGTGTGTTTGTTTTTTTTTATGCTGTGCTGGGCCTCCTACTCTTTTATCTATTGCACTGCACTGGACTGGTGATAAAGAAGAAAAAAAAAACGGTGCCACTCATTCACAAATTAATTCTAGAACAAAACCCTTCGCACTGTGACCGTGGACGATGGTTGATGTGTGCGTTTCTTCTACCTTTTCTTTTTCTCTCTATCACTTTTTATCGCTTTAACCGTGCACACACTTACAAGCTTCTGCATACACAACACACACACAAACACACAAACACGGGTGGGCAAGATCGTACACCAACTTTGACGTGTTTCAAGCAGAGCACTACACAAGCTTCCCACTACATTCACTTACAAGTTTCACATTGCGTAGAGTAGATTTCTGCTATGGAGAAGAACAAACAAGAAAATATGTTGAATATGGAAGGCAACCACTCGCAACAACACTTATGCAAACATGCACACTGCAAACCGACACTCTCCTACTGTTGGGTGTGTTATCCATCGCGCATCCAATACCACGTTAGCGAACGATGCTAGAATTGGTTGCCCTAACTGCTGCCGGGGAAAGCAGCTGATTTGCATAAACTTATCCGTTTGCTTCGTCATCATATACGCACACACTCACACACACACTCCCACCAGCGCAAACCGTCATTCTGACTGCAGTCAACCTCGTGGTCAACGCCAATGCACATGCTGATACCGTACGTCTACCGCGCACCTTCGCACGATCGCACGATCGTGGGCCCACAATCACCGCACACCATAATCAGCACACTTCATCATTACAATTTCCATGCCCATCGGCAACGTTACCCCATTCACATCAATCCCTTGTTTAGCTCCAACCCCTCCCCCACCCTCCCAACCTTTCTCCTGGTTCGAGTACTTCGCCAGTGTGGACGTGATCTTCATGGCGATGCTGATGATGATGATTATTTTTATTACTATTGTCACCAACAGGAAACGCGCACACGCAATCTCGCAAAATCGTCCATTACGATTTGGAACTTGGCTTTGGAGAAGGCGCAACGCACGGCAGAAAAAAAAAACCGGCGGTACGCATACAATCGCTTCACACGTTCTACGCCACCGTGTAGCAGCTCGAAGCCATCCAGGTTCGATGGGCAAGAGGGCAGCTTCTTGTTTGCATTTCGTAACCATTTTCTCGCCATCTGTATTGCTCGGTTGCAGCTGTTCGATTCTCGGTGGCCTGTCGACCGGGTCGAGCCGTTTAGTGTGAGGGTGTAAATTGCTGGTGTAAACCACTCGAATCGTTTGCTGCAACAAACACAATCCATGACGAAGAACAGTGAGGACGATGACGACGGCGACGCTGATAGTAGCACTTTTCGCTATCAAACTAGATGCCGCCAGCTTCTGCATTGGCTTCCCTAAACAATCTTTAAAGCCGACCGGCCTTACCGAGCTTGAGGTGTGTGTGTGTTTTTTTTGTTGTCAGGTTCGCTTTTGCTTGCTCGTGGCTCTAGGAATCTCAACGGAGCTTTCCGAACGTCCCGAGCCGCCCGCTTGTTTCCGTCCCTCGGCTCGACTCTTTTCAATTTCACCACTTCCGGTCACTTCAAACTTTGCCCGAGACGCGCGTGCTGCTCCTGCCAGTCGAGTGCAGCTCGCACCGAGGATAGCAATTCTTCCGGCAGAAGGCAAAGTGTAACACCTCTCACCTCTTTCTATTCAACGCTAAACACACACACACACGCGCACAAATGCAGTACTCTTTCCCTCTAGGAGGGGTTGAAAGTTTATGAAAGGCGAGTCTTTGGTCACTAACCCGCCTTCCCAGTGAGCCAGTGCTGACAAATCCTAGCGAGCATCCTTCCACCGGCAGTGTGTCGGGCAAGTGGCTTTCGGTGGCTCAACTTTTGCACGATATTTCATTAATCTTCGACCGGCGCGGTTAAGCTGAACGGCACGGCCCGTATCTCCCGCTGGCAGACGTGCTGGCCGAGGAAAGTCAATTCCGTACCGTAGCAGGCGTCCGAGCGCCAGCCAAGCACCGTATAATAGATATGGTATATACATAAACATAAACAGCTCGTGCTGCAGTTGATTGATTGTCGCCGTCGGACGGCGAGATAAGGTCGTTTTAGTTTTGATTCTTATCTGGATTATTTCACAAAGAAAAACTAAGCCCCCTCGTCACGGTGGCTGTAGTAACACGGCGGATCGGTGTAGAATGTTATCTCTTCTGGTAAGGGCAGCTCGAATATTACGAGCAGAAAGCAGTTCAAATTTCAATGTTTTTTTTTTATAATGAATCAGAACCTTTTTTCTAGCTTCTTTGATTTAAATCTTCCAAGGTGTTTTGTTTTCTATTCTCAAGTTTCCCGGAAGGACGTAATGATGAAAATACTAAAAATTTATGGCTGAAAAGCTCCTCAAATTTACTGCTCCATTCCAGTACCACAGTTGCGCCAACAAAGAGAGCAGGTAACGGCTGGAATGATGAGCACTTTAAGCACAGTGGCAGAATATGATCCAACCAGGGCGATAACCGGGACCCCGGAAATATGGCCCCCGTTTGAGGATGGCTGAAATTTGTGGTGCTAAACTAGGTCAGGCTACCCGAGCACGTGTGAGAGTTGAATAACACGAACAAAGCGGCACCGTATTCGAATATGCTACGATAAAAAAAAATTAAACACACACACACACACATACATACACACTGCTCACTCGTGTTGTGGTTATGAGTGCATTTTAAAACACAAAATCTATCCACACTGTTCCGCACTGCACAAATCTTTCAGTAGTGTGTCGAAACTCTTTCACCACTTAGATTCACTAGCACCACTCCACCAACCCGTGCCCGTACACCCGTACAAGAGATCATCAAAGACCTGTTCAGAAACTGTTGACCACCAACCGCAACCAATGCTAGAATCATGTATCGCGCCACCGGCCCGGTGTGTTATCAGCGAAATTGAAATAATCACCCTTCAAGAAGCGACTGCAGCAGCAGGATGAATTTTTGCGTCCCCAAAAACGCAGAAAACCGTCAGAAGGCGAGTCTCAGTCCGCACCGACAGTGCGGGCGGCCAGGGCAAAGAACAAATCCGTGCGACGGCGGTTGGCGGCAAATACGTGACGAACGCGCGCGCGACCAGTCCGTTGCTGATGGTCCATCCGTCCGTTTTCCGTGAACGTATCTTTCCACACTGCGGGGTGTAGTGTCATTTCAGACCCGATGCGCCGCGTTCGGCTGCCAACCCTTCGGCGTTCGGCGGTACGCGCTCTGCCTGAGTGCCGAGTGAACGCGCAGTGAACCAGCACACGAACCGAGCAGAGCGTTTGAGTGGCTCGCACGAACGGGCCGATCTGTAGCTCCCCACCTTGCAACTGCAAAACCGTTTTTTTGTGTGTGTCTACGGCCGTAACGGCACTAAAGCAGAACCTATTCCACGAGATTGGAGCGAATAGGGGTGAACACTCATATCGTGCTGTTGCCCCTTTTGCTGGCTGAGTGCACGCGAAGGGTTGCTGCGGCAAAAGTACTCGCGTTACTTAGTACAGCTCACTCGGTGGAGTGATCGGTGGTGAGAAGAGCCAATGTTTTCATAGAGCGAGACTCGCCAACGAAGAGAGTGAGCGTGTACAGACTCACGTGGTGAGGAGTGAGTACGCTTCACTGTGCTGATGTGCTGAAAAGTGAGCGGTTTATGTGCTGATGGATGTTTGTCATATATTTATTATTTCAAAAGCGACTAGTTGCAAGTATGCTAATGTTAATGAAAATTGTTTCATATAAACATATATTTTAATGTTATTTTGTAAGGCAAGAATAGCTATAACACAGAACTGTTATTATTAGCATTCGTTTAAGGTAATCGTTTTACGTGAGAAGAGTAGATGAGGTCATTCACATTTAACCACAGTGTCAATTAAATCGACACGTTCGTCTTGCAACGTATATTCATCCATTAAAGTCGACACGCTTGGATTGGTCAGCCACAAAGCGGTCCGTCAGCACAAACTTACAAACAGCACCGAGCAAAAAGTAAAAACAAAAAACAGAAAAGCTCTCCTCGTAAAACCGGATGGACGCATACTGTACACTGAAACTAATCCAACGCAAACGAACCTGTTTTCAAACCATTAAGCCACCCGAAGAGCCCGTACCGTGATTGATGGACCAGCAGCGGAGCTGGCCGGCTTGTGGTAGCGGTAGTTCATTTCATCGCAACATAATCCTTTTGATAGTTCAATCCTTCGTTCAGTGTTTGGCTTTTGCTTTGCTGCGTTTTGCGGGAAACCCAGCCACTGCCGAAGCACAATCTATCTCCCCGCCACTGTATATGGGACTCGATACATCCACACGGTCACGAGGTTATCAATCACTTCCGCTCGAAGCGAAATGTAGCCATTATCAATAAAGAATGGAGAAAAACAGCGTACTACGAAGGTCAGCTAGCAGGATTGGTTCTGCTTGGCTGTGCGTGCGCTGCTGCGGCGTGGTGCACTGCTGTAAGTTTGCGAAAGGATTGATGGATGTTACGAAAAAAATCGACACAATGTGTAAAGTCACACACAAAAATCAATCCGGCCGAAGAGGTGTTTGAATTCAACGACTAAAGTCATGCTGCAAATGTAAAAGTCATTCTTGTCGTTTCTCCAACGTGAGGGATTTGATTGCACACTGTTTTGTGTGCGGATCATCAAACTTAAATTTGCAGATGGTTGTAAATCGGTGTTGCTGTTGAGTGTTTTCGATAATTTCACGTGCATCTATTGAGGCTTTGCTCATTCAGTTCATGTTCATGTATCGCTTCTACATCAATTGTTTAAAACCATCGATGGAGACGCCTGGTGATTGGTATTACATGGTTCTATTCATCCTTTTATTGAGTTGCACCGTAGGTAAGCAAGTATTTAAATTGAATGAAGCCCTTTTTTTCTTTAACATATATTATAATTTGATTGATGTTTTCCAGAATAAGTTCATAAGTTAATAAGAGAAAGCGTTAATAGAGATAGGAAAATCATTTTACACATCAGGTGCTTATGCGCTTCTCAGACTCATAATGAATGTCATGATGAACTACACATAAACCATCGCTGGGAGCAAAGGAAAATTATTTCATTTTATCATACTAAGCATAAGCGCATTATGATTCCTGCTTAAGCTTATGCATTCCATTAGTATGACAACTGTAATATATTCATACACCATACTCCAAAGAATGATAAATTCCCAAATACTTCATTTCGTTTAGCAGTTCCGATTGAATTGTTAAAATACTAAATTTTATTATGTGCATTACAGTACATCATTGAGTGTCGTACAATCATTGAGATCTTTTAAAGATCATCATAAAAACATAAATCTACGATGTTTACAGTCTAGAAGCTTTAAGAAACTTTTGCCTCAGGCACTGGAGATTTCGGCCTTAGTTATACAACCAAACAATTCCAGCTAAATCAAAGCTGTTTAAAGTACTCCACCTATGCATAGAATACTACTGATAACATAACTGAATCATCAAAAATATTGATCAAAGGAAATACCGCAGCTATACAAAACATAGAGTGCTACTGATCATAACTGAAACAACAAAAATATTGATCCGCTACCTAACCAGTCTGTGCAGTGATAATCCCCTACGGCTCACCTTTGATATTCACTCCGCTCCGATGCAAATAATGTAATCAACAATAGTTTCACTTTTGAATAACAACGCAAAACAAAAACACACGAAATCAAAACATCCACCATGCTGGACGCGTCTCGTTCCGGTCGAACCCCAGCGGGGTAATACAAGATCCGTTTCGTCCACAAATTTTATCCTTCACAAAAACAACTAAATTCACAACAGGTACAACGGTACTCGTCCGACACGTTACAGAAACGAAACAACAAGAGGGAAAAACTCCAAACTTTCACAGGAGGCTCCTCGACCCGGGCGGCGATGGGATGGGCGGTGGATGGGAAAAGTTTTGCATAGCAAATTTGTTTTCCCACCGGAGGGACGCCACTGCTCGTTCCTTTTGCATTTGGCCGCGTATTTTTCTTCGTATTCGAGCAGCCATTCGAGCGAAAGCGCTGGAAACAGTTGGCCCACTGCCCTTGCTACAACAACCTTAGCCCTATGCTTTTGCCTGCTGTCGGTGCTGCTGATTGCGAACCTGCTCCCGTGTGACGCCACAAACATTACTTTGAACCGGACCACCGAAACCCCCGGAGCCACTTGGCTAAAGTCAAACTATCTCAAGGGAATGGGCCGGTTGACCTGTTCCTGCTCCTGCGCTTCTTCAGCGCATCGGTACAATGCCAGCCAGTCAGACTCCACAGGCTGATGCTGCCTTTGTTTTTTTAAAGTTCACTATCTCTCTCTCCGTACCCCTCTCTCTCTCTCTCTCTCTCTCTCCGTGTTCATCTATAGCCAGCTACATTTGTTATGCAATCTCATCAAATGTTTCATTTACGAAAGCAAATCTTACCCAACTTTGAAGATCCGAACGAGTTGAACAACCAGCGCGGCGTGTATCTTGCCTTGATCTATCCCGAAGCGACTGGGTGAAAGCGACGGAGGGTGCTCCGTTGTTTAAGGGCGGGAAATCGATTGGAAATGAAATGATCCGAACGTTCACTCCCTCTCCAGCGGAGGTGAGATTGTTTTGTCTCAAAGGACGCTTGCGGAGCAACAGAAGCAACGGTGGGAAGGATGCAGATGGCAGCCAACAGATGGGTTGTTGCATGAATTTATCATACCATATCGCATTCGGATGGCTAAAGTATGCAGTTGAAGCAATGGTTCTTCAGCACCCACTCTGCTCGGAGCATTCCAGTCGCAACGAAGTTAATACAACACTCTTCCATATTATTCTATTTCGAATTGAACCGGCGATCCAACGCTGGCCTTTAACGTCTCTAGCATTACCGAAGCTCTAGGTGGACGGTTAATATCTTTAATAACATTTGTACACATTCAACTGACCGAACCGCATCCCGTTGTTAATACACAAGTTCCACATTTTTCGCTAGCAGGTACCTAAATGCAGTGACAAGCGGATAAATCGTAACTAGCAACTTTTCACCGAAATAAAGTCTTCACCTTAACGCGCATTAAAAACACATTAAACGCTGATTAAGAGAAGCGTAATCTATTCCGAACGCACGAAACGTCGATTAAACATTACTGCCGGAGGTTCGACGCCCCATCCCGGTCGCATAATACCCCCAGCGGGTTTTTGCTCCCTTCCCCGCCAAGCTCCTCCAAAGGGTTGTGCGAACTTTTCCGCCTCGCTCACATACGAGCGAAAAGATGTGCTTGTTTGCGCTGGTAAAGGGAAAACTTTTCCCCATTCCTTCAGGCTGTCCTGCATGCCTTTGCTCAATCGATCCCGTGGAAAGGTTGCCCGGAGGGAAGCGAAACAACTTTTACCGAGCGCTAAGCGTTCGGTCTGTTTGTGACGGTATGTTTCTTTTCCTTTTGCATCTTTATGGCTTGTGCGAGGTAAGCTACCGACATGAAAGCTACACCCATCTTTTTCCTCATCCCTTTGTTTTTCCCGAGACCGCAGCTCAAGCACGACCCACTTTCGCCAACGAATTTCGGTCGGGACCCTTTTGCAGCGACGTGAGAACCTATCGAAATCGTTGTTACCTACCTGGAGTGTGTAGTAGGCACTGCCACACTTTACCGGTGTAGGTCAGTTTGTATGTAGAAAGTAATTTACACACACACACACACACACACAGTGAGCGAAAAATTATGACGAGTCCCACGTGTTTCCCGGTGTGCAAAACTTACCATGATGCCCCGACCAGTCCCACCTCCCAACCAGTGCCTTATCCTCGAGCCAACCAAGTGGACCAACATAATTCATCGAGATAATTGTATTACTTTTTTACCGCCCACCCGCCGGTCCGGGCCCCATTCCGTCACAACTGTTTGGTGGCTGTGCGAAACCCCGGAACGAACGCCCTTCCCCATGGTACGCTGTAAAGCATTTGCATAGGACCCCGGGGTGACATTTTCAACCGCTCGGGCGTTCGCTCTGCAGCTCGCGCGGGACATTTGTGGCGGTTCCTGGCAAAATGCATCATCATCATCATCATCGTCGTCGTCGTCATCAGCAAGCTGCTCATGGTGCATGCTTTCAGCTCTGATTCATACCGATACCGGCTGGCAAACTGTAACGCAGCAAAACGGGCATTGAAATTAAAACAAAAACCAAGTGTGTGTGAATGCAACATTCTAAGACGGCACTATTTATACTGCTAGGTGCTTTATCACCTTTGTGCCGTTTCGCTTCGTTGCTCCCTTTCAACCGCTATTGTGCGTTTGTGTGAGCGTTTGTTTGTGCTGCTTTCCGTTTCCGAGAAAACGAACGCATTTTCTGCTCGCGCTTCCTTTTGGAACATTGCATTAAAGTATTACCCCATCACTGCCAGCTATGCTGCTGCCCGTACCGTACTGTACCAGTAGAATTTTCATCACCTGGGTTCTTTCCCTATTCACCCGGGTCTTAGCCAAAACGACGAGTGGTAAATCTTGCTTCAAGCACCTCGTACAGGACCGTAAGTAGAGAAGAAAGCAGCAGCAGCAGCAGTTTTTCAACACTGCCAGACGGTTTTTCAAGCTGACAGTGAACCGACATCTGACGGTTGGTTCCGCAAGCTCAACCTTTTACCCGGTGAACTGGCGACCGGTTGGAAGCGAGCACTGGTTGAGCAAATGCTAATTCCTTTCTTGCAGTGAGCAGCAAGCACACACGGCAACACGCGGACACCCTGCTTTCCCGTGCCCGTACCTTTAGCAGGAGCTTTCCGTTTTCTGGTCAGGTGGCGGAAATTTGCCGGTCACCATTCATCACGGGCGTTTGCCAGGAAATGTGCCAAACGGTTGGCATTTATGTGCTGCAATGCTGCAATGTTGGGTCGAGTCTAACGGGTTTTGTGGACAAACGATAATCGCTCCCAGTGTGCCTTACTGCACACTAGTTGGTTAACCGTTGTGTCTGTGTGTGTGTGTGTGTACATGCTTTTGAAAATGCATTATCCACTTCCACATGTGGCGTTTTGAAGTAAATCACGCCGCCATTTTACCAGCGCGTTTCGTGTTTATACTTTCGGAAAATGTTCGTTACAAAGAGGAAGGTTTCTATAAGGATGGATGTGCTAATATTATAAATCATGTAAGTTTATTTTCATCATTACATACCCATGGCTCGTGTGTTTCTCTCCTCAACGGTGAGCACAAATTGCCACCAGTCAGCAGGATGTAGCAAGCAATTGCATTGAACATAATACAATAAAAATGTCTCGCACCGGCTGGGCTAGTGGAGCTGGTGAAGGTGCTGATGAGTAATTGTCCGTCCATTTTAGTTGAATTAATTGCACGTACATTATTTAGTTAGTGTCACTCCTCCGCTCGACAGGCAGGTTGGATACCGATGCAGCAGAATGTTTTCATCGTAATTCCTCTTTTTAGTTGCAACAGGCCTGCCTAACGGTTAATGGTGGAATTTGTCATAAAACATGGTTTCATATTCATTTGAAAATTTGCAAATAACAAATATCTCATTCCCTAAGATTAATCTAGATGAAGGTATATAATACGAACTTACAAACGAAATAACGGAAACACAGTGATACACGTTATTTGCATTTAATATAATTCATCTATCTAAATTAACCGTCAAAAGTACGTTTCGTTTTTTTTTTGTTTCGAACGATTTAAACAATAGCCTCCATAATAGTGAAGAATATTCATAATATACACAGCATAAAAGGATTTTTATTGATTATTTAAAATCATGCAATTCTTTGTCACAACTAACCCATTTCCACAAATGAACCATTTTCAAAGATGAATTATAACGTTGCATGCGTAATGACCTCACTGGCACCAAAATTCGCATACCGTTCGTTGTATGTAGTTTCCGTGGTAATAAAATCCTTCGGCCTTGTAGCACGATTATCAATTTACCGTGCCGTATATTCTATTACCAGCTGTGGTTTCGCTAATTTGGCGGGAATTTTCCCGCATACCTACACCTAATGGCGGTTTACTACCCCTTTTTACGGGGAAATTAACAAACTCGAGTAACACCATTGCCGCACCAATACCGACGCACTGTACCTTGTAAGCGTACGTCTCTATCTAACCAATCTATCCTTCCGAAAAGTCTATCAAACCCCATGAAACAGTGCGCACACACATCGTCCCGCCGGGTTTCGAGTGTCGCTTCCGGGTGAAAAGGGTCGGTAGGATTAGGGGGGAAAGTTTTCTAATTAGTCGCATTCTGGCCCGAAAGTTTGCCCCTTCGTAATGGTGTCATCGTAGGATTTGCGGTGGCCAATTGGGAAACGCTCGGTTTCTCCCCTTCCCGCCTGTCTAGGTGTGAAGCCTGCTAACAATAGAACACAATAGTGGATGAACTTTCGCCCGGTCTGGCCACGCTCTGCAATGCAAAGCGGTGGACCATCGCCCATGCACAATAGCCAACAATCAAACTGTCCAAAACTTAATCCAATCCAACGAGACGGTACCGATAGTACACTCGGATGCATGTACGATTGTCTGAATTTGTCCGACCGTGGACGCGGAATTGGCGTAATAAATCTGTCCACCGTCGTACGTCGTAATTGTTAGTGCTTTGCGGAGACGCATGGAAGTAAAGCATTGATGCAAGCTCTTTTGTTATCTTCGTCTATCTCTCTCTTTCTCTATTTCTCTCTTTATCTGGCTTCATGCATGACATGTATTAATTATCCCATGCAGGTTTAGTAAAGACGACCCAGATTATAATGAGACGAATTAGTAACTGGCTAGGTATCACATTAACCGGCTGCTTATTAATCAACAAAACTTTAAGAAGCACAGAGCTAAGTATCGTAATATCTTTATCGTCCATTCGTACAAACTAATTTCATAGCCTATAACAGTTCTTTGGGATAATATTTTAATAAAACATTTATTTGTTACTTTAACTTTGTTTGAAGCTATAAATTACCGATTCTTTTTAAATGTGTAATATTCGTTAAATATTCTCACAACTGAAGACGTTCATCGCAACCCATCTTAAGTGCAAGTCACCTGATTCCGCCTAGGAAGGAAGCTGAGCAGCAAAAGACTGTCCTGACTGTGTCAACATTTCCTGGCGGATTGGCACTGTAATGAATATTTCATATCCCCAACGTTCAGTTTGTACATTTTATTTTATATTTCACTTTTAAAGCGCGTCACACAGCATTCCAGCACCGCTTCGGGTGTGGGCAGTTCGTTGACATTCGCGTTCGTACCTGTTAAAAAATTCATGAGCCATCGTATACATTTTTTTTTTCGACTTTGTTCTTCCACCCCGTTAGAATATTTACCGCCAGCAATTGCGTTGACAAATAATTTTGCAATGATGCGTACTGACGCGGAGGGCATGAAATGGAAGGGAATGGTAACGAACAGCTCGTGTGTGTGTGTGTGTGTGGGAATTTACCAAAATTACACCAAGCGGTGAATGTGTGTTTATGCGCCTGAAATCGCTCGCTTCTGCTTTGTCAGCTTACACCCGACATCGCTTGATACTCCTTTTCCATGTTCCTAAGCATTGATGTGTTCATATGAGCTTCCTGCCTTCACTACGGGCTCCCTGCCGTGCCGTGGACTGTTGCGAGCGGGGAGCATTTTAAAGTCATTCAACGAGCCATCACGATTCGCGGGAATGTCGCTCGGCGGCGAAACATCAAATACCCATTTAAGGCGTGCTCAATGGAGCCATGGCAAAGCTGGGTTTTGTGTCTTTAATTTCCCGCGAAAAAGCTTTCAGCCGGAGGGTTTTCATGTGTAAAAGCTTAAGCGGGGGGAGGGGGGAAGATGTTTGCTGGGGAACGGCAAATATCATCGTTATTTTCAATCAGCTGAAATTAAAACGAAGGTAATAAAATCATTTCACTGCACGGAAAGGGTGAAACGCGTGTTCGGTAATTCCGAAAAGGTATGTTCACTTCTTATCTGGTTCTTGGAATGCAATGTAATTTTAGTAACAGAAAAACAGTTTTCCATAGCATAATTAATTACTTTATGATTCTCACTTTTGAATGTTCTGTGCTGCATAAAGAACTTAATATTTTGAAGATTAATTTTCTGTTGAAGCATGACTGTGACCCATAAAGCATTAATTTATCAATGATTTTTTAACTGTAACATCTTTGGAGTTTCTTTGTGACTGACTGTAGCCTTTATTACAAAACTTAGGTCCTAATCATAAGCCTAAAATAGAGATGCTTTAATGATTCCATAATTGTTTTAGTACGTGTTGCGTTGAAATATTTTCATAACTTTTTTTTTTGTATAATCTCAAATTTCAGTTACTTTCATTATTTTACAATAATACACTAAACAGACTTTGAAGCGGAGATAACACACGTCTCTTACCATCTTCAATTGATACGGTAATTAAAACTAAAATAATTCTCAAAAGAATACAGCTGATACAGCTACTCATAGCCTTAAACTGCATCATTATTTTTTACCCAACTTTCACTCGCAGCTTTAAACGTAGCAAAACGGAAGATTAATTGTTGCTATCCGCATTGTTCTTGCTTGATTTTCTTTCATTTTGCGTTTATTTTTTCAACCTTCCTGTTCCCCAGCGGGAATTCAACACAGCTTCGCTTCCGGCGCGATCTCGACCTATTGTACTGCAGCACGAAAAAAAAACGGACGCCGGAGAAAAGAGGGCAACGTGCCGCACCACAGTTCCGCTACACTGATTGATCCTTAAGATTGTTGGTTTTCCATTTCAGAAGTTATCAGTGCTAGTATCTCTGTGACGACGTAGCTGTATAAATTGATCAGCGAACGAAAACGACAATCAAACAGATGTACATGTATATTGCCACCGATTGGTTAGCTCGTAAATCAAACGGTATTGAACGCTGAACGCCGTTCCAGTATGATGGATTGGAAATTTAACCAGGTCAATCAGTGCCGCGCTGCCGTAACAAAGACAGGCCTGGGTGAATGTTGTGTCTTTGTACATTCTCTCTCTCTCTCTCTCTCTCTCTCTCTCTCTCTCTCTCTCTCTCTCTCTCTCTCTCTCTCTCTCTCTCTCTCTCTCGGTTAATGGCTAAAATTTGTATCAAGCGCTACTGTTTGTTGGTTTTCGTTACCACAAATCGGTATGCAATCCACATCAAAGGCGGTAAATTCTCATTACTTTCAAAGAATTCGCATTCGCAATGTCAAACCGCAGTAACGGGTGGCTACTTCCATGGAGGGTGCACAAAAGCGAGTGCCTTGCTCAGAGAAACGACCAAAAAAAAAAAGATTGGTTGGAATGGAATGTAAAATAATTTAATAATAATAATATCCTCCCACACATCAGATAGGAATGAAAATCCAAAAACTACATTCAATGATTGATGGTTTATTGGACGTTGCGGAACCGTTTGACTGAATCGGTGGAAAAAGTTACCTGAAATATGTGCGTGCAACCGTATCACCCTTGCAAATGGAGCAACCTGCTCCAATGTTACCAGCTCGCCGTTCGATAAACGTTTTTTTGCTCGATCGATTAAACGAAAGTTGCTGAATCACTCCAGAAAATGGCTCTACCGGTTGCACAGCAGGGAAAAGCGAACCATTGTGCGCATTATTCGCAGCTCTTTTACGCTTTCCGAAGCAAACCTCGGTTTGCTCGGGAGTTCGGGCCGTTGTCCACCGCACTTCTTTATCATCACATTTTGCGATTTTTCACCGTCCGTGGGTGAATGTAGCTTGCTTGCTAAAGGGATGACGATTTCGATTTACGCTGCGCCACAATGCGATACACTGAGTTGGCATTTCCAGTGCTGATACCAATGGAATTGGATCGCTTTTGGGGCGACAGTGATGAAACGCAAGTCTTTGGTGAGCATCGAAACCGCGATGTACAGGTCCGTCCGGTAGCCATCGTTACGGCCAACTCTGCTGTATACAGTGAATCTGGTTGAGCTAGCAACGTTGAGTTTCCCTTTTCTTGGCCTGTTTTTATTTATTGTCACCAGCGTTGCCCGGAAAAAACGTGTCAATGAAAAATGATGTTTCTACGTCCGTCCGGTGCAGGTGATCAGCGGAAAAAAGAAATGCACCAGGTGTGCGGACAAAACCTTCAACGGTTGGCCCGTTCAAAAGAAGGTTCAAAAGCAATGCCTGGTTTTTTGCTTCACGCTCATTCTATCCAGCCCACTCTGTCGAGCCATTCGTTGACGAAAACAAATTGTGACAATCGAATCGATGGCATAGAGGAAAGAGTTCCCGTTTTTTGCTAGATATTCTTCACAAAAAAAAGAAGTAAAAACGAAAACAAAGCGCACCATTTTTATCTGTCCGTTTTTGTTTTTCATTCATTATGCCCGTAAATGGAATGGATCAAAATTGCATTTTTCATACTTCTTTGTCAGGTCCAGACAGATATTTAACGTGCTGGTTTGATTTATTGTGACAGCCGTACTCTGCTGAATAATGATCTTTAAATGTGAGTTATTGTTAGGAGAAAGCCACTTTTCATAATTAAAAAAAAAATGAAAGGCTCTCGAACAAAAATGATTGAGGCAATATTTGCAAACATATTTGCAAGTAATGAAATTCAAATCATTTTTTATTCCATTAAAACAGCCAATTTTCATTTCAAAACTGCATGTCGGCGAACTTCTAAATCGGTTCTTCAGTGTCCGCACTGATCCTGTTAACTGCCTTGATGACTGTAAGTTTCATCTCCATACAACTAAGCCGTAAATGACTGACTGCCAATAAGCTAGCACTGAAAGCCTCTTGGACGGACACTAACTTACAACACCTTGCAACATAACAACATAACGCTCAAGGCGATTTACGACTAAGGACATTACGCCTTGCTGCAGATAATCTCCAACAAAATAGTTGAAATGTTGATAAATTGCATTAGTTCAACGTCTCGTTACGGCTCTGGTTTATTTACGCCGTACCGTTTATAGATCGCCGCTTACATTTGCCCTTTCAGGGCAAAGAGTGTCAGTCCACTGCACACCTTCGTTGGCTCGAACAAGAGCAAGAAGACTGCACCACACCGGCCAAGTTTTACCACATAAGTTGCACACTGCAAAACTCTTCAAACTCGCACGCCAACCACACGCCAACCACCTGGGGGCCAATGCAGGGCACAGACCACTGTATGTAATTTTATACAGTAAAGTGCACCAAATTGAGTTTGCCCTGCGTTTCGCAGTAACTTGCTACATAGAATTCAATTTAACACACTTAACCCAGCAGTTATCATCAAATGTCATGGTTTGGGAAGTTTGACCCGGTTCACAATTTCCACTCCACCTTGTGGGCGCTTCAAGAAGGTTGTACATCTTACCATCGCCGGTTGCTAAGGATTGTCAGCGTTTTGCTATTTCACACAATACAAGAACAAGATCAATTTTCTGTAATAAAACGTTTTCTTGTCTTTTCAGTCTTGTCTTATGACTTTTAACACAATACATACTGTTCAGATACGAAATTCAAGTTTTCTTTATCACAAAAATGTGATCGAAGTATAAACATTTTTTTTTCTAACAACATTGATATGTGTTCGTAAAACAATAAACACAAGCAAATTATTGATTTTCCCAAGGTTCAATTACGTTCATCAGTCATTGCGTACTAGTAAATTGTATTTAAATTTAGTAAATTCTTATTTTTTTTTATAGAAAATAATAGTAATTATAAATTATTTTTATGGAAAATATTGATGGAACAACAGTGTTTATTGCATACTTGAATTAAAAGAAACTATTGAACAAAGCAAACAAATAAACAATATAAATCATTTAGTAAGTTTACATGTAAGTTTAAAGGGGAAAAAAATAAAACACCACATAAAATCACGAAAATTTTCTGTTTCTATGATACTTTTGCTTTAAAATATTCAATGTCAGAACAAGGACTGCCAAAGCACTAATGTATACTTGCTGTTATTTCTTTAATAAATGTGCTTATAGCAGTACAGCTAAATTTCAAATTGTAGAAAACATTCTTTGAAAATGATAACAAAAGTTTTTCATCTTTGTAGGTAGATGTATACAAACGGACACGACAATCAAACAGAAGAGAACAGAAATGGAATGTTAAGTCCTGGTTATATTAAACATCTGACAGGATTTATATGCTGCCACTAACATTTCTCTTTGCATTGCATTAATTGAACGATGTAAGCAACTTGTGTAGCAATTTGTAATTTGTAAAGTTTCAATTTGTTTCGCACTACTTTTTATTTTAATTAATTTGAAACTTTTCTTTACTGTTTGGCTTTTCATATAAACCACAACATGGCATCAAAGATTTAGTACTTTTAAAAACTATATCTAACGACAACGACAGGCCCGTCACATTTTGTTTTCATTTTGTTCGATTGTCAATAACCAGCCCCGGGTCAGTATCAATCAATCTACAGGACCTCTTCAACAATCACATTCCTGCCTCACTGTCCACCAACCGACCCCCCAACTTAGGGTGAACATCTAGTAACACGATCAAACCATTTCCATCATGGTTTCATGTTCGAGATGCCATTTTCCTCCTTTACTTATGGTCGCCATTCCGTCAATGTCGTGTATATCTCTTCGTTGCCACCGGCCCCGGAAACTGGCAGTTGGTGGGAGGTAACGGCAATGTTATGTTTTTTGCCAAATGAATATGTTCGAAATTGAATTGAAATCTAATTTTAAAACTTGCTACCCGTGTGTTCCCTCACGAGCCGCTTGCCAGAGCGTACGGCATGTTCGATACTCGATTCCTGGCGAAACACGGTAATGAACCTTCCGATTAGGCCCGCAAGGGTCCTCTCTTTAAGAGCATAAAAAAATGAAATCATCAAGCAACGGCAACGTTCCCGATCTCGAATTGGTGCCACAAACAACCTGATACCTTCATCAGCCAACGGATCACGGTACGAGCGGCACGGGACCGACATGAGTTTAGGTCCCAACAACACCGAGAACCTCAATCGGCTGCCACCACCGAGATGGTAGGCTGTGGGCAGATCCGGCCACGTCCCGTATTCAAACAGCGATGAATGTCATTGGCAGTGGAATTAGATTGACGGTTCGATGCCGTGCGGGTATGAAGGAAATGGTACGCTCATAATAACAGCAAAATGAGACGATGAACCAGACGGCGAGGGCAAGGAAAGTGGAGCCTTCCATCAAGCACCGTTTACACCAGGGACAGAGTGATGTTGCTCGCTGTAACGGTAGAGTCTTGTCGAACGGGGAAACCATCTTCAGTGCTGAAAACATGGCTTATAAACCCATAGCCCATCCCTGTACACGGGTTGCGGGGCCGATGCGACTAATGAGAAATGACAAGAGGCTTCCCAAAATTTTCATTCCCGCGCTGACAGTTGCCGACGATGATGAAGAAACGCTACAGTTCTGTGCTGTTCATTTTTCAGCCTAGAGTGTCGGACGAGAAAGGACACGAATGCTGTTTGTTTTGTCTACTTCTTGCGCTTGTTTGCCACCTCAGCCTGCCCCTTCGGGGACTGACCTTGTGCTGCTTTCTAAGTTAACATCCATCCATGAAGCGCTGTCTTTCACCATTATGACACATCTGCTTGCTTATACGGTCCATCTTTCACTCTGCACGCTTGACATGCCGTACGTTCATCCCCCTCCAAGACAATACTACCGTCGGATGGTGCACGAAAAATGGATTCATCAAGTGTGCATGCAAGCATGAGCGTGCACCAAACGGTGCACAAATGTTTTGACAGACGGGCAGAGAAACACCCCATGCCCTTGGCGGACGTTTTATGCGACGTCTCTATGCACAGGAAAGTAAACACGTGCGTGTGTTTGTGTGTGTTTGTGCCTTTCTCTGTCAGTAGCTAACCCCAGCTGTGAAGCGAGCTTTCTTTGAAATTTTACGCCCCAAGAGCAATAGAAGCTGTGTAAAGGGAGCTTTACAAATTCAGCACATTCTTTACGATTTGCATCTCGTCCATTTTGGTGCACGCGCGGCGACGCACGTTGACAGCTGATCTATTGCTTCACATGACATTTCTGTTTTTCCTTTTCTACTTCTTTATGTGTGTGTGTGTGTTTTACTCTCTCTTGCTCTGATCTTGCATTAAACGAATTCCACGAACTTTACGACCTTAAATACGAGCGCTTTTCAGATGGTTGCTTTGAAACTTTGCTACTCTCACTTCATTTCTCATATTGGAGTTACAAAATGAGTTCTTTACCATGCTTAAAATAGTTATCACATGTTCAAGTTCTCTTTTACGAGCTTCACCCTTTGCCGCACAGGATCTCGTTCCAAGGAATGTCCGTATTTTTAAACCCGCAAGCTAATTCTTCAAAGGCAAAATCCTACACTTTTTTTTAAACGCATTTAAAATGTTTTAAAGCGTAAGCTGAAACAAACATGGCTTTGTACTGCCGTACATGAAAAATTCACCACGTATGTGCAACGTGCGTTAGTGCTCAGCAATATTTAATGACTCAAAATGAAACTTTTCACACGTGGCTGAGCGTGACGGTGGTGCTGGTAGGCAGTTTCAACCGACTTTTGTTTGAAACAAAATCAGGATCGGTTTTGGGTTTACGACAAAGCACGGGATTTTTTTTTTGCGGTCGTGACGGCCAGACCGTCGCGCTTCAAAGCACGGGAATCATATTCTAGAAAAAAAATTGTAAAACGATGGAGACGCATGGTGGTTGTGTTCATTGATGGAGAGGTTTTTTTTTTGCTGATGATTGGTTCAGTTTTGTGAAAATCGGTAAGGAAATCGTTTTCCTTGTTATGTCACATTTTTGTATAAACAGTTGAATATCTTTTAATTAATGTAAATATCGCTAAACAAATTACTAGTACACAGAAGTGTTTGTTATATTTTCGATTATTTTCTAACACTTAATCAGAACATTCGTAAATCACTCTTTTACTTAAAAAAAAAATAAAGAAATTTCTAGTAAATAACACAAAAAATACTAGAACTACAGTATATTCAATACATCTGTCCACTTTTGTAAATTCTTTTGCGCATTACCATCATGGTTTTTAAATCGAATCATGTTGGCTAAATCAAATCGTTTCCATCACCGACTGGGGAATTATTCTTTACAATCTACTGAAATATTCGCATTTCAGCCTTTGTTACCATTCAGTTATTCCTCGCTTTCCAAATGCCTCCTACGTTAAATGTGACGATTTGGACCGTTTACTTTCTACGCTTTCCGTTAGCTATTGAAACGATTCGCATTGCTGGATACGGGAAAATAACGCATGAAAGCTGGCATTGTGTTTCTTGTGGCGCAATTTCGCACACACTCTTTTACATACCCTTTTCCAACATGTTCCATCGCTTTGCTGAAGGAGTTTTCGATTTTCATGAGCCTAAAAGGAAACAACAAAGCAACACGCCAAAACATGCAATCTCATAGGTAAATGGGAAAATAATCGATATTGAACATGCTTTAAGGATATCCCACTTGCGTGCTTTGCCATCACGTGCCTCCATTAGGGCGGTGCTGCTTTGAGCCCTTCTCTAGCTCGACTTATCAACATCCCACCGTCTTCTTAACGTACATTTATTTCCCAAACTTTGAACGATTCGCTCCTTACGGGATATGATTTATGGATTTCAATTTTCTTACATCACCCATACGCGGAATGCCACTCATATCGGCACGTACGCCCATTAGACACGCGCCGAGGTGATTGGAAAGGTGCCAAATTCTACTCCGAAATGACCCCTTTTCCCCGAACACGTCACGCTGCGCCACGAACGTCACACGGCAAACGGTTGGGAGAAACGAATTGAATAGGACTTCTTAAAGCTTTCCGGCTGCTTCAAACTTTTGACATTAATCTTTTCCCGGCGCCCGTTGGATCGTGTAACGAGGCGTGCGTTACACGGTGGGAACAGTACGGGCTACGACCTACACGTCCCCTCCACCCTCCCAGGCCAGCGGGGCCTGCAGAGCGGTGAATTGAGTTTTGTAAGCAAAAAGGCCCTCCGAGAATGCCGAGATTCCGGGGCGAAACTCTAAAAACGACGTGTTGTGATTAATGATCAGCGAACCGGAAACCGTCGCACGAAACTGGCAGCAACCTTCGGTAACAATCAATGCGCGGGGTTCTCTCGGTGGTTGAGCTGCCAAAGGAAAACCGAACGGATGAATTTGCACTACAGTTCGGTTGGGCATAAGCCCAATGGGACGGTAAGCGTTTCAGCTTTTCTTCCTTCCACCCGGTGGCAAATGTGTCGTAAATGCTTCATACATCAAGCAAAACGGGGGCAATAAATGACAAAAGAGTTTGCGAACAGTGGAAATCCGGTGCCCGGTGTACCCCGGCCCGGTGCAAGGCTAGGTTATGAGGCTTTGGTTGAGAGATTCGGTGCAGCTTGTGGAAACAGTAAGATACATGGTTGTGTTGATCCAATTTTGTAAACAAATCGATTTAAATGAGGAATAGATTCGATATTACTGAAGCTTATAGCATCGTAGAATTTAATGATTTATCATTTATTATTCCATATCTATGTTCGGAAGCGTTATTGTTTTTTTTATTAATGTAACTATATTTTGTTATTTTACAATCAAATTCCAATTCATTCCAATGGAAGGATCTACAACACTATTTTACAGGATTTATTTTGCAAGTGAGTTTATTGTTGAAACCTCAGCAATTATAAACATCGCTTCGAATTTTCTAAAAACTGTTTATTATATGTAAATAAAATGTATGTTTAACTCAAAATTGCTCACTAAGAGCACTAATTGGCCTAGATCGCCATAAGCAGGGTTGAGCATAAGCAGAAGAAAAGAAACTTGTACCGTTCTGTTTGTGTTTGCTTGCTAACATATCCAACCTCTTCTTGACAACCTTTTCAAACATTGCAGACCGCTCAAGTTCTTCAAATCCTTTCGAACCCATGAACAACCAAGCATCCTCAGTGGTCGCCATGAGAGGTTTCTAGCCCTGCAATCCACTCATATGGATGTTTACTTGGTCACAGGCGAGTGGCAAAAATTATCGCACGTGTTGGGCCAGTAAAGCTGAAACAAAGCATCTTCCTCTGTTTTATTCCTGCTGTCGGTTTTCCTTCTTGAGCAAGGATAATGTTTACCGGAGAGAGTCGTAAAACAAACAATCACCATGTCCTGATGAAGGAATGATGTGTGTTGTTATTGTTCTTCGCTCGAGCACCGCTCCAGCCCTTCGCCCACCGTTTGGCGGACGTTGTTGAGCTTCGTGTTTTGGTTTTCCTGCTATTTTATGTTTTAACGAGCTTAACAACAATCGAAAGACACTTGGGGTGGTACCGACGCTACCTTTTGGGGCGGCTTCGACGGCCTCGGAAAAGTCCAATCTAACCACCCGCAGTGCTTTTGTTCGAGAAGTACGCAAGCCAAAATGTTATGTATGAAAAAAGGATTGAATGTTTGATCTGTATTAACCTTTCAGCATTACGATCGGGTCGGTTGATGTTCGTAAAAAAAACTGTTTGTTTGCAGCCGGGGTGTGCCATTTTATTGGTTTGTTAAATTTTAAATTGATTTTTACACTGTGTGTATCTACGTACATCTCGCTATACGTCTATAAAAAATGCTTTATTGGAAATAGACAAAATGTAAGACAAACCAAAAGGGTATTCAAACACGCGCAAACCAATTCCCTACGCGACTATGAAAAACATTATCTTCACATGCGGTCAGTGCTGTACGAAAATGGATATTTTCAATATTCAACGGTGTACTTACTTACTTTCTTACTCTCGAACATGCACACACTGTAACACAGTGTGCAGACTTTTGAAATAACTATTTTTAAAATGAATAATCTGGTTTGATGATGAAAAAATCATTTTGATATGGTTATAAAATTACTAAGTACAATATTTCAAAGATTTCCAGTAAAATTGAAATCGAACGATAATGCGTAAAATTAGAATGTAAGCAAAATGGCTTTGCCGTTAAAAAGGTAAATAAATTTTAAAAAGATTTTTTCAGAATGTGATCATTTCTGATCTCATCGTTTTCAGAATCTGATAGCTCTAAAAAATTATAACCACTGGTATTTTCGCTTATCACATTAGTAAGCATTTTCTTGCTTAAATTTTAATTGTATTTAAAACAAGAAAACTTCAACTCGAGTTTGAGAAAAACCTAAAAACCGGGTAAGAAAGTATGTACTCAATGGTACATCACTGCATGCGGCACATCGAATAGCGATCATCATCTACATCCTGTGGCCGGATGCATCACCAAGCCCTGATTGCTAATCAACTCTGCAAGGAAGCGGCTCGTTATCACTTACCCGCACACAGGCCAAGTGTACGGATGGCACGGATCTCCTGGACCGAACAATCCCATCAGCATCCTTCCGCCTTGGTGGTAGCACTTTTTGCCCCGTCAGCATGTAAAGTCTTGGAAATTCATTACACTGCACTGCAGCGTACTTCCCCGTGAACGGCTGAACAAACACCCGGCTACCGTATCGGCCGATCACTTGATAGTGCTGCCGTCGTCGTCGAGATGTGTTCCCTTTGCTTCTTCATCCCTTCGTTCCTTTCTGTTCGCGAGGATTAGGGCCCCAAACAAACCGGTCTACCCATAAAGTGGCCATCGTGCTGGGTGCGAGGACCGCAGGAAACGGATACAAAACGGCAACACTTCCGACCGACAAAATGGGCACATTCCGGGAGATGCACGATCGGGGCAGCCTGTCCATGCGAGCGCAGGGCTGATAAATTATTTGTACGTGCGGGGAATTACTATTTGTCAAAGCAAGGCCCGAACCGTGCGCTGAAACCACTAGTACCAATATTTCCCTGGGTCAAATTTTCCCACCCAATCTCCCACCATCCACGCCACGCCGGGCATTACGGCTATCGGCCGGAGGTAGATTAGCGCCACCATTGTTATTCAGTGCATCCCCGCTAGTATAAGGAAAATCTCCCCGCTAGAGGAAAAGGCGATGTACGAAACCTATCATTTTCGCCCTTCCGGTCAGCATCGTTTAGGAAAATCGGCTGCATTGGATTGGAAACCGTAACCGGGAGGGCACGTGGTTCCTGCGCATCGCACCCAAATGGTCCTTGATGGCGTTATCAATTTGTGCTGGTCGGGTGAGAAAAGCCAAAACCAACACGTCACGCACGATCATCCCGGTACGGGGCGGCATGGTGGATGGGTGTAATACTTTGCTTTCCATCTCGCCCCAGTGAGCCAACGCTAGCTTCAACAGAACGAAGAGAAAATAAAACCATGCAGGCAATTATGGTAATGATACAGTAGCGAAGCGGTTGCCGAGAGTCGGAAACGGCTAGGCAGCATGCAATGCGGTGCCTTTTCGTATAGGTTACCAGGCTAATGATGATCCTCATCAAACGATAACAAATGTGCCAGTAGTTTGATTTCAATAGATTTGTTTGCTATCATCATCGCTGTTGGAGTGTGAAGATTATCTATTAATTTGTAATATCTTCATGTTGCAAACAGTTCTAAACATTTCCATTCCAAATTATCATGTCGACCGTTCGCGCTAGAATACTACAACAGTTCGTGGATATGAAAAACACATCCTTGTATGCAGTGCGCACTTGACACCTCACGTAACTGCTACATAATGATGATATTTATCGAACTTTGCGATGAAAACCGAGAACTTGCGTTCCCATCGTCCACTTTTACCTATAAAAGATAGTCAGCAGGTTGTGCCAACATCGAATGCTAGCAGATCCGTAACGTATGGAGAAAACTGCTTCAGCCAAGTGACATAAACCGTGTCCTGACCGGAGTATGGAGCCCCTTATTGCCTTGTTCGTGCAGGAAGCACGCACACACGCCTTCCCTACGCCCAGTCCGAAACTAAGCCTAAGCCTTCCCAGCAAACCCCGAAGACACCGTGGTAAAGCGCTATCTATAGTCGAGGTGACGAGCGAAAGTTATTTGTGTTGCGTTAAACATACTCGACGGGCCCGAACATTGGCAACATACGGGACGATACACATGCACACACAGCACATACAGAGTGGCTGTTTACACCTCACTCTCGTAACCGGATCGGTACGTGCGCAAGTGCTGGTAAACATTATCAGAAACACTGCAATTAGGTTGTCCATCCTGAGACACCCGCCGGGCGCCGGGCACGATTATCTAGCCGCCGGTTCGAACTCGGGCAAGCACCAAACACCTCAAAAACTCACCGACTCGCTGAACTTTTGCCAGTTTGCGTGCGTGGATGGGAGAAACCAGGGAAGGAAGTGATGGGTTTAGGCAGGGGTTGGTGAAGTGCTGAGGTAAATTTGACAAGTGTTGATGGAGTGGAAATTTCTCCCAAAACCAAACTATCTAACCACCGGACTGATACATGGGTGCAGCCACATGGCTACAGGCAACGGGTCGGTTGCTTTGGTTTTGAGGTGTTTCAGTGCAAGGCGATCGGGGAACGTTCGGTATGGTACGGGAAAGTGTATTGATTCTGAACCAAAATGGTGACCTAGGCTAGGTGACTCCATGCTGGCAAAATCAATTGAATCAATCAAGTTTCGGAGACCAAATTTCTTAATTCATTTCTGATTCTCTTTATCTTTATGATTACCATTCAAAGGGAGATGTTTAGTGATTGATCAGAAAAATATGTCTAACTATGGAACCCAACTAATTTTCTAAAAAAAAAGTACTTAAATAAATAGATTCACATTTTTTTTCATTAACAAACTGAAATTGACGATTTATTTTTTTCGAATTGGCAAACCGCAAAAGTTTGCATCCTCGAATGGCACTAGAAACAAATTCAACATGATTCTATCTGATTTTTTATGTTATTGATTCGATCAGTATATACATTCACGCTCTGCAATGCATAAGGTTGATTTAAATTCTTCTTTTTATACAACGAGTTTTCATCTGAATGTTTTCCATGGTAACGTAAATTCATATTTACAGCCAAATCAAATTTTCACACGCGTTTGAGCTTTTCAAATTCTTGCGAACCAATAAATATCCATTGGCAGATGCACCTGAACACGTCAACCAGCCCACAACCATGAAGCTCCTCAAGTGCTGAATATATATTGCTTGCCTACTCGAACATTTTTTGATAGCTGATACTTCTGCCACTTGGCATACCTTCCTGCAGTGTGCTTTTCGGATTTTTTTTCTTCTAAAAAATAAATAAATTTTTCATAATTTTGTGTACCGTCAAAAAATAATGTAAAATGGACAAAATGCACGACTCACTGGCAAAACTTTGTGAGCTATAGGTTAGAGACAAAGTCTAATGCACCTGGATCTGGATCTGGACAATGGATGAATATCGAATAGAAATTCTAATTTCGGCTAACAATTATTTAAATTTTCTAAACAACCAAATCCACCTCCCCTAATCAGCGAACCTGTGTCTTCCTGCTGCTCTCAAACAAAAGTAACCCCTTTTCCCCCCTTTGTCATTTGTTGAATTCATAACAATTAGCGAATGAATTAGACGGCAACAAGCTGCCCCAATTAAATCGTCCCACGTTGGCAAACTGATTACTCTCCCACCCAACGTGGTCGTGGTCGCATTCAATTTGCATACATTGAAGTGCATCCTTCGAGGTTGTGTGCACACGCACAGAGAAGTGTACAATGGCAAATGTAGCTGTTCCGCTTGCTGGCCAAACGGATACGTTCCGTAATTAGCAATAATATATCTGATAATCATTATAATCAATATCAGCTTTCCTGCGTCGGCTTCGCGAATGGGACTTCGCATTCGCCGTTTGTTTGTTCTCTAGTGTCCTAGAGATGTTACACCACCAGGAGGGGGGGGGGAGGCTAGGGAAATCAATCCAGTTTCCGGTTTACCGAATCAGTTAGCAGTGAAAGATCGATAATGGCCACACATCATTAGTGCTGCGCTCATTCGATCAATCGATCCATCGTGCCCGGTAATGTGTCCATTAGGCATTAGGAGCTGCATTATAAAGGGTGTTTGCGTACGGTGGATGTAGGATGCATAATTTTATGAAAGCTTAATATTCAAATTGTTCTTCACGCCACTGAGTTCTTGTCGACTTTCGGTACGCTGCGCTAGTGGACGAGGAATTTGTTTGCGTTAAGTTTGAGCTTATCGCCCAACGGTAGTACCAGGAATCAATCGATCGTGCATCGAAGTAATACCGCATACCTGCATGCGGGCCCTGAGACTCGATGAGCAACGACCACGATGGTTTGCCAGTTCCATTAAAATTCATTTACAAGCATTAGCTTTCACGCTCTCGCCCCAGTGTGTGGTACCATCACCCGAATGCTGCGATGCATTATCGTTTCGACGGGAGGAACTGAAGACTAGTGGTTCGACGATGTTGTGTGAACACCACTATTTGCCAGTCACAGCCGGCAGAAGTGTTAGACCAACAAACGACAAATCGAACGAACGAGATATTTGCTAAACAGCCGAACAGCACCCGTGTACGTGAAATGTGCTGCTGTGCGCTGTTGGCTTCTGCACTGTTGTTGCCTCACGGATCGGCGATGGTTTATGCATAAGCCGATGTACGCCCAGCACTTATTGCTGCTCGGGTTACAGACAGGAAAGTGCTACGAACAACGAGAAACGGTTTGGTTTTTGACGGCACGGACCGACCAGAGTCAAACAGGTCCACCGTTCAGGTCGAAGATTGTTTGGGAAGTAATTGAGTGATTTCCACTAATTTCCACAACTGGCATCGGGGCTAAACATGTGATCCGATTATGGCGATTACAATTTTAGTCGACTGGCGAAATGTTTACGAGAAGTGCTTGTATAACGCAGGTTAATGAAACATGCTTTATCATACGTAATATCAGGAAAAACATTGTTTTTTTTTATAACAAGTGTGAAGATGGTTACATTAAAAGCATTTCTATTTTAATTCCACCTTTAAAAACAAATTCAGTAACACGCTTTTCTAGCTCTCCAGCATGCTTTTTCCAACAGCACTGCATTAACAAACCACAAAAGCGTTTTCAAACAGTTCACCACTGCAAAACATGAATTCTTTGCTTCCCGCACAGTTAGGCAGAGCTCTGTGGTAATAAAAGAATGAACCAGAACCATTGTAAGACAGACAAAACCGACCGTTACCCTCTGAACATAAAATCATAATCATGCATAAGAATGTTTTCCCTTCATTCTGGACTTGTTTCGTGGTACCATTGTTTCTGCTTTTTGTTTTATTTTATTTAATGCTAAAAGGTTTTGTGGCAGAATTTGGAATACTCTGCTGTTGGTGTGTACCATGGAAAAGAAATTTAAGAAATTTTAGAATTTCAAGCTCTGTTACTATTACCGCGGGAGAAGATTATCATTGTACCTACATTTACATACCGACACAGCCCGTAAAATCCTCTTAGACCGTCCACATGGACAGAGGAAGCGTGATAAGTTCAAACTGAGGTGGGAAGATGGCGTTGAGGCGTCCGCCTATAAGACAGGGAAAATGGATTAGAAGACGACGGCTCGAGACCGTTCGCGGTTTCGGAGTTTGTTGCGGCAGGCCATGACCGTACATCGATTGTAGCGCTCAAAAAGTAAGTTAACACCTACATTTAAAATTTTTTTATTTTATATAACTAATTGATAGATTTTATTATCACCTTTTAAAAATCAAAAGAACTCACATTCGGATTAACAGCTCCAACCAATGTTATAATTTTGATGTTTGAAAATAAGAAAATCATTAAACAAATCATGTCCTTACAGATAACGATGTTTTGAAATATTTATTTAATGATTGTTTTCATTTCAATAATTTCAACTCTACTGTAAAGGTTTGACTAGACGATATAATTGTGAAACAATAAATACGCTACTCTGGATCGAAAAATCCTGCGCTTTAAAGCTTTTCTCTCAACTTTCCTTTCAGTGCCCACCTCATCTTGAGTCGTTCTAAAGGTATAAAGTACCACGTAATGTCCTTCTTCATGGCATCATCCCCCACCACCTCCCCCTCCCCCTACCACCCTTGTGTTACGAGCCTCGGTAATCCAATTACAGGCACAAAGAAAATTATCACCAAGCATTACGTTACAGCTACCCGCCCTAACCTCGCCCCTGAAACAGCAACTCTAAAGGCATAACTCACATCGGAAGGACTGCGGATAAGGCAACTCCGATAACAAAGCGAAAGGATTCTGCTCGCTTCAATATTCTTCCATTGAACGGAGCACAGCAAGGTGAGAAACCAGCCCAGCCCCATCAACACCCATGCACCAAATGTCATTTGCTTCGACGGCAAAGTGGAAGCTCAAAACCCCATTTAATCCGTTTTGTTACACCTCCCACCAACAACATTACAAACACACACATACACACACCCAAAGCAAAACCCAAACACGGCACATTTTACGATCGCTTCCCGTGCTACGGTAGCCTACCGATCGATAGCCGCTGCAAACGCTGCTTCCACTCTGTCCAGTTTAATTGTCCTTACTGTTCCTTTCGCCAGCTTGTTCCAAAGGTTGCGGAAGGATGCCCAATATCCTGCACCGGATTTTTAGCACCGATCTACAGCCGCACCGTTAGTGCATGTTCTCGGTGGAAGTGAAATCATAACCCGAACGAACGACCCAACAATTTTGACGAAGGCAAAACAATCCATCTATTCATCGGGTCTTTTGTTCATTACGAGTTCATTGCCTTCAAAAAAAAGGTCCCCAAATTACTGTACAAAAGGTGCCCGTCTTTACTGGTACCGCCTGTCAAGACTTTGGCGCTCAGCTTAATGCAGTATTGTATTACCGGCTGCCCTGTTTTTTCTCGTCAGCTATTTGTACTGTCATTATTTCTGCCACCAACCGTGTTATCACCATTGTTGTTGATAATGCACAATGAAGGGATAAAATATACTGACTCGTCTAATCAAGCCCACGACCGATCCGGTCCAGCCGGACCGGTAGGCAGACCAACGTAAAAACAACTAGATGACAAACCGAAACCTCGCCTTTTAAGTCCCAAGTCCAAACAACGGAAATAATAGCTGCTGTAAAATAAAGAGTAACAGAAAAAAAACACAATCCAACAGCATTTCCCCCGAAACATCATTAAAACAAGACCATTTTTTTCATTTTAAAGTCAGTCGATCTGGCCCGATGTCTCGCTAGAAAATGAGCCCTTTTTCCTTTGTTTAATGCTTTGCGCTTTTTTGCCTTTTCCTGACCTTTCTCTGTGACCAAAGCTCTGATGGGAGGGGGGGAGGCGATATCATTTTGCCATTGTTTGAATTTTGTCCTTTATTAGAAATGGAAGAAAAACATCTCCTAACGCCAAAACAAAACAAACCGTCAGAAACCGTAAGCTGATGGTTGAAATTGGAGCATTACGGTTGATGCTAGTGTCGGTGGTTTTTTGTGTCCTTCAAAGTTTTCATTATTTTTCGTGTTTCGTTTTGGGTAGCTTAGCATCGATTGCACACTTAAAATGATTTGTTTTTGTAATTATTTAAATGTAACGAAACCTTAAAACATAAGACTCTAAATACTCTAGTGTTGAAATGTATCACATTGCAAATGACATGCGAGCAAACAAACCACTCCAGCATTCTAACGAAACAAGCTTAAAAACCCAACAAAAAGGACGGTCATCCACCATATTTCAGGTGTGTAATCTTTCCACGAACATGGCATCATGGTGGACGTGTATTAATGTGATACTACACGATAACGTAGCTATGGAGTGCCGTTAATCATACTCTTCACAGCATTTTCAAAACAACAACTACTAGATCCACAAGACCGTCGATGGTTCCCCAACCGCTAGGATTTTGTACCAATCTCGGAAATCTATCTATGCACGGCACTTGCAAAAAAATTGCCTGAAAAGCTACCCAGAATGATACATGTGTGGGATGGAACGAAATTCATGTGCCTCTTTAAAGCCTAGGTTGTACTGGGGTGACGGGTCTAATTCTATCATACAAGTTGCGTCTGGCACAAATGAGCCTTCCAGCTTTTGCATAAACTCGATACATTCGAAGCATCTGTTTTGAAGCTGTAATATTTTAGTTTTTGAGCTAACGAAACCTTTTTTCCTCTTATACAGAAATTGTGGGTGGCAAATTAATGTAACGTAAATTTTAGTTGACGGTATCTTCACCTTTAAGTATCAGGCGCCTCCATCCAGGTAAATAGTACCATGCGCCTCCATTATGCGTAAAACTACCGTGCGTCTCCACTGTACGGGGGAAAAAACGAGTTTCAAACACATACAAACGTTAAATTTTAGCTTACCTTTAAACTTGATATTTCATCGTAAACTGAACTAAAATTGGAAGAAATATACCTCAAGCAGGGAAAACATCTATCCACGTCCCGTGTTTGTGCTCCGCTCATTAGGTATAATGTAAAGTTGATAATCATGGCTATGATTTATGATGACTCAGTTGACTTTCCGTCCCGTCCCCGTGCGCCTGCCGGTCCGTAATGGAGCGAATCGTTCCAATTTCCACCGCGTACCTTTTCCCAACCAGCAGGAAGCAGCACCACTTGTCCTCCCCTCTTGATGATTGATTAGTCGGGCCTCGCTCACCTACAGTGTCCTGTTCCTGTTGGACGGCTCTGCATAAAACTTCTGGCAATATCCACCTGATCCCATTCTAAGACTCTAGCAGGCAAACATCTACCCGGTGCTGCCCTGAGTGATGAAACATCGCTTGCCACCGTGCTTCAGTCGAGTGACGAACGCTCATCGATAACGATCAGCATCTGATGGTTTCGGTTCACGCGCCACGCGGGACCACAAAATCGACTGTTTTCTCGACACACTTGTCCACCCGTGCGGTACCAGCAGACAGCTTTTTTAAACAACTTTCACTTAGCCAGCCGACTGCTCGACAGCTCGAGGGCACAAAATGGTCACCGATCCGGCCATTCTACTATGATATATTAATTTCCATTTAAGCATCCAATTTCATACCGCTCTTGAAGAGTCCCCTGCGGCCAAGTCTGGGTTGGTGAAAGCTTTATGCAGTATGAAGTTGTACACCAAGCTACGAAGCACTTGCAGCTTCAATGCCGCCGAAAGTAATCTCACAAGCTGCACCGCTAGACATATCTTACCCGTGGAGACATCCTCATTCTTTCAAAAACCATTCAAACACAGCCACACAAAAGCAAACACATTTTTGTCAGCTACAAATCTGTTTTTTTTTATTATTCCATTTTAAGTGTCCTCCATTTGTGCCCATCAGTGGCAGGAGTAGTGTTGCGAGTTTTTTCTTGCTGTAAGAATCCGTGTGTCGTCTACCTCGGCATGGTTTTTTTCATGTTTTCATTACTCCATTAAGTAATACTAGCAGATATTTATTTACCACATCTTTTACACGATCGTAATAGCAATAGGAGCGTTTATAGTTTTCAGTATAAAATCAACCAGACTTTTGTTTCAAATACATTCGCAACCCACGGTGACCCCGTCGGTCACCGTTAGGTCAAGGTTGAAGTGTTTTGTTTTGTTTCCCTCCCTCCCCCTCCTACTTCGTTCATTCTCTTCCCTTAATATCATAACATTACATGTCCCTACTGAAGCACATTTATCAAGAATTGATTTTGAGAATGATCCAGGTTTGAGCCTCCCTTTTCGTCGCCCTTCTGCGCTTCGTAAAATCTACAGTGTTTGATAACAGACTCCCAAAAAAGCTCAGTTAAGGTATACGAGTAGTCACATTCCGCCTTCTAAGAGTAGCTGTGCTGTGTCAAATTTTCGCTATAAATACGTTTTCTGTAGTATAGATAGTCAATTACCTTCGATAGAAAAAACAATTAAAAAAAGTCAAAAATCCAACGCAACAACTCATGCTCTGCTTGTAAATAATCGTTTCTGTGCACGCAAACACGCATGCCCCTCTACGCTTCTTAGGTGGTAGAGTTTAGAGAGCTGAATTGTAAATAGTTTTTATAATGCGCGTCGTATACCGCGTCGGAGATTATCCACCACGCTCGTTTCAAACATTTCAGAAAGTATTACATTTGGAGTTGGTATATGTGTTGGTTTTTTTCCTTCATATTTGTGTGTATTGAACGCTTTTGCTTTCCATTCACCTGCATCTTGTTCCTGTAGCGTTGCTGAGTGTGATGAGTGAATTTGTGCACGGGAAGAATGGGTGTGTAGCTTTAGTCATGCCCTTTGATCTACAGTTCTACATGCATTAAATAAAATTCAAAAAGGAAAAACAACATCCATATTTAATCGATCTTTATCGCACGACCAATCACCGCTTGCTATCGCGTTCACGCCTTTGCCACGCGGTAAAATGCATGCATGCCGGCTTTAATTAGAGCCTACGGAAATTATGCCAACGTGCCGTTTTCACACAAGACACCCGGCCCTTGCACATTCTCACACGGACACGAACGCGCCATTTGTCGCGTACCGCTTACACGCTACTTTACCTGCTAAAAGTGTTCGTTTCGTTTGACGAGTAAATTCCAATATCTCGCTAGCCCTTCATATCGGATAAGGGTACAGATGCCCGCGATTTAGTAATTGTTCGCATTAAAGTCTTATGTTCGGTTTAATTTTTCCTAAATACCTTCTTACTTACTCGAGCGAAACAAAAGAACAGCAAACTATTGCTCTTTTCAACGTGGTTTAAAGGAGACGTAAAGCTTTCCGGTCAAAATAACCACGCAGCAGTTGTAGTTCACCTAACAGTTTCTTATATTAGTTAAACATACACGGATGCATCAAAAATCGGTTTGCGATGGTCAACTAAATCCGTCAAGCTTTTGCCAACACCAAAGCTCACACTTTTGAGATCTACAATAATTATTCTTGCATTCAGAGCAGACGACTCCCTTCTTCCCCATACTAGAAAGTTAGCCGGATAGCCGAGCATTTGCTACGAACGAAACTAATCTAACATTTTGCCGCTAAGTGCCACTTGTTTGCGTGGAGTTCAACTTAACCCTATCCTGTTTACCCTTTCTTTCTGGTTTCACTGGTTTCATTACCCTAACGAACGGACGGGCCTACTGCCCGTTCTGAATGGCTAATACGAATGTTTTGGATTGTTATGGTTACCATACCACCTAAGTAGACTGCGTGATTGTATTGGCTTGTGGTGCTCGTGCACGTTGCATTATGGTTGTAATTTATTTAATTCACTCTCTCCAATATTCAGTTTGCCCTTTTGCCCGCGCCGTCCACTGCACCGCTGGTGGTAAGTAATTATTAATTTAATAATTTCCAAACAAATCCACCGATAATTGTCTCATGGAAACCTAAACACTGCACTACCCGTGGGGCGACATTCTTCCACCTGCGCATACTCTCAGTATGTGTCTCCGCGCCGCTGTTACAATCAGTGCTAGTGCTAACATTAAAATACTACTACAACTGCAGTACGTTGTTCGCTCAGCGAAGGATAGTCCCCATTGCCGGGCACGGGGAGTGCAGAAGTAAGCGGTAGGCCGAACGCATCAGCTCGACCATGAATGAAAGCACTTGTGCGAGCTGACCAGGCCGCAACCCGCACCCGACCCGGACGGCAAAAACAGTGCCCGGAACAGCGAGTTAGAGAAAGCTTTCCCGTGCCGTGTGCTGCCCTTCGTTCTCCAGCACGAACCGCTGCGAGCCGGGCTCACCGTACTGGCTGTGATAGAAGTCCTCCCGCATCAGGATGTTCAGGTTGGAGCAGCGGAAGTACAGTATCTCCTGGAACGGCTTCCGGAAGTCGCGGTTCAGCGTGGCGTAGATGATGGGATTGAGCAGCGAGTTGGCGTAGCCGAGCCACAGGAAGAACGACGACAGCGTCGGATAGTCATCGTCCATTAGCGGTCGCACCAGCGCCAGTATGAAGAACGGCAGCCAGCAGATCGTGAACGCGGACATGATGATGCCGAGCGTGGTGGACGCCTTCCGCTCCTTGGCCAGCTGAAACCGGAGCTTCTTCTGGTGGGGAGAGCCACCGGCCACACCCATCGCCGGTGCGATCGCGTCCGGTGGCTTCAAGCTCATCGACGTGGTGGTGGTGGTCGTCGTCGTCGTACCGGTGGCAGTGCTCATCTTGTCAACCGCCAAACTGTTCTCGAGCCGCGTTTGCGCCCGCTTCTCGTCCTTCACTATTCGGCGGGCGGCGCGAAAGATTTGATAGTACACGAACAGCATGACGGCGAGCGGAATGTAGAAGGAGCCGAGCGTGGCGTAGATCTGGTACCCGACGTCCTCGCACACGGCACAGAACGGGCGCTGGTCCGGACCGTCGCCGATCGTGTGCTTGTTGCCGAGGATGAGCAGCGGCGGCAGCGAGATGCAGGCGGCCGCCAGCCAGACGAGCGCAACGCACAGCATCATGCGCCGGGGCGTACGCTTCACGCCGTACTCGAGCGGCTTCGTGATCGCCCAGTACCGGTCCACCGAGATGGCGCACAGGTTCAGGATGGAGGCGGTACAGGACAGCACGTCGAACGACACCCAGATATCACAGAACACGCGCCCAAAGTTCCACTCGCCCAGCACCTCGTACATGAGGGCGGGCGGCATCACCAGACAGGCGACGCACAGGTCCGACACGGCGAGGGACACCAGCAGATAGTTGCAGGGGCGACGCAGCTTCCGCACCAGACAGACGGCCACGCACACCAGTATGTTGCCGACGATCGTGCCGAATATCACAGCCAGCAGTACGATGCAGATGATCACCTTGCGGATCGTGTCCAGGTCGAGCTCGTGCTCGGACAGGGTTGCGTTCGCCAGCGTCGAGGACACGATCGTCGCTACCGTCGTGGCACCGACCGGGCCGCCGCCGCCGCCGCCGCCGCCGATGCCGATCGAAGCCGCCGGCCCGACAATGGCCTCACCGCTGCCACTGCCCCCCGCATCCCCACCCTCCCCGGTGAAACCCTGGCCGAAGCCATGGTCACCGGTCGTCTGATTGTGCGCCAGCAACACTGCGAACGGCGTCGAAATGCCGCCTTCCGGCTGAAGGCTTACCACCGTGGCTAAGATTGTTGCAGATGTCACGGTCGGTACCGGCCGATCGAAGCCACTGCCCTCCCGGTACTGTTGCTGCCGTGTAGCTCCAATATTGTCCACTAGCAGGGAACCGATCATGCACTGCTGTCCAGGGTTACACTTTCACACCGATAACACCAATGCTACACGAGCAGCTACACTTCCATCGTCATCGATTTTATGAAACAAGGCAAACCCTTCATTCGTATCATCTTTCTCCCTTTTCTCTTCACACTCTACATCGCTGGGACACACGCCAATGTAAGTAACCACCTGTTCTACCCACTTCTGATATGTATGATGAACTTTTCTCCCTGACTTCCTTTCACGTCACTCGGTTCGGTTCCGCTCCGTCAGCTAACCCTTCATAAGTCATATTCTCTTTCTCTCACACACACGCACATTCACATACTCGCTAGGCCACCTTTTTTCTAAACTAATTACTGTCCCAAACCACAAACCACCGGACGTACCGGACGACACGGAAAAACCACTCCACCGCTCACATCCATCGGCCATGGGGTCACGAGCGTAGCCACAACTTTGACGCAGGTTCTGTCACCGACAGGCATGGCCGGACATTTATTGCCGTCAATCGGCTACAACTTGGAGCCCGCACAAGTCAACCCGCACTCCGCCAGCTCACCTACAGCACGTGAGTGTGTGTGTGTCTGTCTTTGGGTATGTGTTTATGTATTTTTACGACCTCCCACCCCCTGGTTTGAAGAACTTGATTACTCGGCCAGAACGTCCACAGAGCGGTGAGAAATGATTTAATCCACCGTGGCTACATGCTTTCGCATCTCGTCCATCGTCGGATCTGGCCGTGGGTTGGAGTGGCGTTTTGGGGCCCGGCGGTTTAAAATGATTGATTGCCGGAGCGTTCGGTCGGTGCCGGTGTCACGGTTGTCGCGGACACCGGTATGGGTAGGCGCCTGCGGGCTATGCGTGACCTGACAACTTCAGATTGAAATGGGTCGTTGCCTCCTTGCGTCCGTCGGTCCGTACGGGCTGTTGCGCCAGATTGATCGGTGCCATCTGAAATGAAATGGAAAAAAACAAGCAATAAGATAAAACATGATTTCTAAATAGGGTACACAACGTCCGCTGCCCGCCCCTGCCCCGCTGAACAGCAAAAGAAAAAACACTTCACAGCATTTAACACAGCACCGCTTTCTTGCCGGGTCGTACGATCCGGCGAACGACAAGGTGTAAATTATCAATCAATAAACCCTCACGCAACTGGTGGTAGAATACTTTAACTTCAGCAAACTCCAAGTACCCTTCAGGCAGTCGATCAGGCGTGCTTTGGGATGGGAACAAGTTTGCAACCATACCCTCGCTTCCCGGGCGCTGTTACAGGCTGGACATACAGGCTGGCCACGGAAGCACACACCATACACCATAGCTTCATCGATCTCGATGTTGTGCAGCAGGGTAAACAGAAAACTTTCCCCATTCGATACGTGTAATCCGATTCTCGATTCATTTCATTCATGCCATACCACTTGCTCCAATCTCCAATTGATGGAGTTGCGTTCCCACTAATCGGAAAACATCATGCCTCACGAAAGTGTGTTGGCTCTGTTTCGCCACTCATTTTAAAGTTTAGCCCAACTTGATAATGGTTGTTGAAAGTAAGGGTAAATATTGAGCTGCTCAGGCCGTGCATGTGAGGTGGTAAAAAACGCCTCCACATCCAGCCTTCAGCAAACAAGAAGTTGAAGTAATTGAAACTTGGTACACAATGTGTGAGGAAGGTGTGGTACGAAAATTCCATCAATCTTATTGATTACCGATTGCCTCCGGTAGAAAGCATCATGTTCTGTACCACTTGTATGGTTTGGGTTAAATGTACAAAAGGTTTAGAGATTTATTGATTAGACAGGGCGGCAAACTGAAGGGCAAAATCTATCCAATTAAAATTAACGAGAACTCGAACCCCACTCTGCAGAGCGTTTCATGTTTCATTTTTATTCGCACGCTGTTTATCCATACACGCTGACACGCTAATGATCATTGCCGGGGAAAGCTTTAGCGGTGCATTTCCGCCTGTCTGCCTGCGTAAAGTCATAAATCAGTGAAAAGGGTGTAACGTACGCATAACCTGGCACCGCATAAATCATGGGCTCGAATCAAAATGCATACAAATGTTGCTCATAACAGCACAGCTTCCGAAAGCCGTTCGATCCTGCATAGTCCTGGTGCTCGTTACCGTTTCTCCAATTTCAATGGGAATGTGCCATTATTTCTCTAACGAAAAGGTATCGTAAATCAAATGGGGCTACCTTCAAAAGGGATACTATTTGATGAGATTGATTGTTGGGGGTAAAATTTCACATGATTTATTTAACAATTATTGCGCGCTGTACATGCAAAACAATGCACCGTACATACTCGCATGCACAAACCGCAGCTAACCCCGGCGATAAGTAATGCAGTCTTCTACCGCCGTATCATTGTACTTCCTACACAGCGCACAAAACATTTTGTTGGTTTTAAATCTCTTCTTCACTGCCATGCTCTCTGCGCCACTTCCTGAAGAGGGGTGCTATTCTGTTTTCATTATGTTGCAAAACGTAAAGTCTCACCTCACCCAGAACAAAGCGCTAACCATTCGTGTATGCACTTCCTGTCCGGAAACCTGTGCAGTAAAGTGTGCAACGGCAAAAACTGCTGCTGCTCCCAGCATTTTTCACATATTTGCTGCTACACCACTGGTTTTGTGTGGTTATTTAATATTTGTTGTCCCATTCTGACCGACCAGTTTCTGCTAATAGTTGTCTCTGTTGCATACTTTTTCTCACCATTTTGCCTGAAGGAAACTATTCTCGCTAGAGCATGATTCCAGCCGGTGCGACTGTTCATAAGTTGAACCTCGAAAAGCAAAACTTGTACCACGGCACAGGTATGGTTGCGCCGCTAGTGAAATAAAATACTGCCACAGCGCTAAGTGTCCCTCTTGCTCTTCCGTTACATTATTTATTGCGCTAAAACTTTCACCATCTCACAGTGGCCATTTGCCGGAATTAAAATTTTAAAATTAAATTTGATTCTCCTCCAAATATTTTTTTCTATACCTTTTACCTATGCATCAGATTAAAGTGGACATATCTTTACAACGATTAGATTTTTACAAAAAAAAAACAACAAAGTCTAAAATTGAGAAATTTTGTGGAAAAAATCGGATGTCAATTGTTGTAAATTTTAAAATGTTTATTTCCTTTAAGAAGATTTTTATATCCTTATATCAGAAACTCATATGTATAATTTACGAGATTAAATTCAGTTAACGTTTTATTACAGTGAATGTAACAAGTTTTTTTATACTTCATAAATTTATCCCGAAAAATGGTCCAAAGTGCCCACTGTGCAATTCGTGGGGGAACAAGAAAGAAAAAAAGGTAAAATCGATGGTCACAAATAATGAAATTTATTCACTGAAACATTGCATTTTGTGTAAAACAGAAAAACAGCACAACATCATACCCATCGCTGCACATTTAACTATGATAAATGACCGCTTGGAATGCACCTTTCCGAAAACACAGTTCATTGGCCGTGTAAAGTTGGTGTTGCTGTTTTTGGCTCCCTCACCCGCCTCAGCGGCCACCGTTTTTTGTTTTTTTTTCTCGGTAGATTCAATGGTGTTGGAGCATGAAGAGCGGTAAAACGAAACCCATAATCCTTTCTGCATCCCGAGCGAGTATGGTAGGTGGTACGGCAAAGTTTGTGTTCGGATCGAAACACCTCCGTACAGAGCCAAAGCGGGTGGCATTTTACCATCAGCATACAAAAAACAAAACGCGCCACACGCCATTCCACTAAGCCAACAGTGTACTCTCCAGCTCGAGCGAGTGAGCCAGCTTTTTCATTAGCAAATCCTGGTTCAGCTTCTGCGAGACTTCGATGAAAAAAGCAATCCGCTCGTCGGGCAGCCGGTCCTGCACGAGCCTGGCAGCCGCCCGCAGCTGCACGGCCAGCTGCTCGAGATTATGCTGGGCACAGAAGGCTTGGGCGATGGTGAGCAGCCCGATGAGCTGCCACAAGTGGCTACCGCAAGCGATCGCTTCGTCGATCATCCGATTACCCATCACCTTCACATCGTCCAGCCAGCCGTTGAGCAGATGCTGCCGGGCCGTCTGGTAGTCGATGAGACAGTGCTCGATGGGGTACTGCACGCGCTGATACCGGCGTTCCAGCTCGGCAACTTTGCTCCTAGAGAGGAAAGAGTGGGGCGCGCGCAAGAAAACCGGAAAAAAAAGATTTTTAAAGAGAGCAAATGCGACTACAAGAAAGTCCCCCTCGAATGGTCACCTACTTGTAGCTTAGGTAGTCGTGATCCGGCTCGGTTGGATCGCGGTAGGTGGAAATGTCACCAAAGACAGGAACCACCACTGCCGCTTCCTTTGCCGGCGGGACAGCAAACAGCAGCATCAAGCGACGCTCGGGCGCTGCATCCATCAGGGCGGGCGGTATGCGCATTCCGTCCAGAATGGTCAATCCGATCAGGTTGCAAACTTCCCGCACTAGCTTTCCCTTCTCGGGCAGCACCCGCACGGTTGTGGTTTTGTAGAAACTGTCCAGCACGGCGCCACCGTAGCGCAGCAGCTCCTTCGTATTGCCCAGCCCGCGCAGCTCGTACATGCGGTCGAATTGGTTGTACACCGTACGGTAGGCACGGTACCGGAATTTGAGCAGCTCATCGATTTCGTGCTGCTCCCGCCGACCGTTCGACTGTGGGCCAAAGCGACCGTGCCGCTGGCTGTACATTGGGAAGCAAGCCTGTGAAAGCCGAACCCGCTCCGATACCTTCGCATAGCAGTCGTCCACCAGCTCTGCCATTGCCAGCGAGCTTTTCCTCGTTTGTGGCAACCGCACTACCGACCCGTACCGTCCGCTCGGCAACAGCTCCTCAACGAACATCCAATCCTCCCAGCCACGGCCGAGATGAATTTGTCCAAGAATTTGCTTGTTTTTCTGGCGCCGCACCCGCTCCCGCAGCGGTGGCTCCTTGCGTACCGTCTCCTGCAGGCTTATGACATCGCACTCACCCGCCTCGGCAAGAACCTTCCAGCGGGGACGATCAGCGGCACGCCGGCAAAGTTCCCGCCGCTCGGCCGCTATCTCCGCAAAGCGATGCTTGTACTCGAGCAGCGAAGCGCCAGCCCGCTCGCCCAGCGTACAGTCAAAGGTGGAAAGGCCCAGGTCCACCTGCGCGGTGAAGTCCTGCTGCCGGTGGCCCCCGCTCGGTGTCTGGTGCCGGTGCCCATTTCCAGCCGCCAGCAGGTGCCCCTCCAGATCGCCCGTTTCGTACAGTGCCCGACAGTGCAGCAGCTTGCCCGGATATTGGCGAGCGCGGCGAATGGTGGCCAGTGCCGGGCCGGGTTCGCCATACTTCAGCTGTGCGTCCGCCTTCAGCACCAGTATCGATTCGTCGTCTTCCGACACTCTCGGGGCCGCTTCGGTGAAGCTTTCGATAGCGCCGCCCAGATCGCCGTGCCGGAGCCGGTGCACTCCAACGTCCCGAACCACTTGCCACGCTAGCTCCGGAGCGGACATTTTGCGATCGAAATGGCTCGTCGGGCTGACTCTTCGCTACGCACGAGGGCACTTCAAGCCGAAACGAATGACTGACATTTCGAGAGCCTGCCTAGCCTACTACAGAAAGCAGCCCAGCCGTGTGTTTATTATGGACTCGAGCGTTGCCGGAGCAGCCATCGTATCGACGAGCTCTGCTTGGAAGCGATGCTTCAAACAATTCTACACGAAATTGCACAAAATTGTAATAAAATTTCCATCCGTCTAGAGGTGACACAAATATCTGAACCAAGTATACTTTAAAATTTCTTTAAGCTACGCTCACACGCTCAGAGTGTATAGGAAGCATTTCATTCACAATATGCTTAAAGATAAACCCACAGATTGCACTCTCGTCGCAATCTTCGTGCTACCAACCCCTGCCTGAGGCATTCTTCAACATCTTTCATCCACGACCACGGCCGGGAGCCAACCGGTGTTTCAACAAAAGAACTCTTTCAGCACTCTTTTCACGGATGCCACGAGAAACTTCAAGCTCTGCTCCAGCGCATCTCCTCGTGCATGGATGGCAGTGGCGCAAGTTCTTTCCCAGTTGCCTCGAACACTTGTGCTCTTTTTCCCACCTCACTCAGCCCTAATCAGAAACCCCATCTCGAACAATGAAGCTGCGGAAATCTTTAGCCGCAATGTACGCAACTAATGTACGCGCGGTGAAGTTGGTGAATTGATTGCTGCTTGCTAATGTACGCACACAACCTACGCAATCGATAAGCCGCCCCCATACCCACCTGCACTACTAGTCAGAATGGAAAATTGTAGTTTTGCGTGCAGCCTTCACAGTGCGCTCGAAGTCAATCGTCAATGTTGCCATTAAAATGCGATTGCCGATGGTTTCGTGGCTGATCGAACACGTGACGGCCGCCTCCGCCGCCACCGCCGCTACCGCACTGTCCGTTCCAGCGACGCTGAACTGTTTGGATGCGCATGTGAACACAACAATTCGGTACAACGTTAATATTTCCCAGCCAAACAACGACGGAAACCACGTAAAAAAAACGCAGGGAAGTCATCTAGCCCTGGAAGGTTGCGGATGTGTTATTAATGATGTTAAAGTTGGCGGCTGATGACGAGCGGATTATCGATGCGAACCAAATTATATCACCAGACCGTATCAACACGCCCACGTCCGACGCACCCGTCGCCCCCGGTATGTCCTCGCACCTTGTCCCTGGGTTAGGGGGCACGCACGCACGAACGCACCGCACCTTCATTACGCGCATCGTGCAATTAAAAACGAATTACCTCGTGGCTCGGACCCAGCGGCACGCGGGAAGGTGCTGCTGGCCCTTATCATCGTTTTACCTCCTACGCACACAAACACATAATAACACATTTGTCTACGGTGGGATGGAACCGAAGAAATTAAGTACTTTTCCGATATCGCCCACCGGCAGTAATGTGATTATCTGCGGTACAGGTAGGTACGCTACAGATCCAAATCCGCCAGATAATAGTCCTTATTTCACTCGCACGTTGCTCGCCTCAAAAGAGAGACAGAATAAAATGGATCCAGCCGGAGCCTTTTACGCACTACACCTAATGAGCTGATAATTATTCTTTGAATCTCGATAATCTCTCTACCAAGCAATCAGGCCGATGAATCGGTCACAGCAAATCCGAAATGTGAGCTGACGCCCGAGGCGTTCGAGTTTCGTTCGTGAATAGAACCGAAAATTAATCAGCCCGGCCGTCCGGAAAGTGTATCATTTCACCAAAAATGAACGTTTGGCTAGTTAATAAGTACGATACCCACTCATTCTTAATGGAGGGTATTTTAAGACAAAATTAAAATGGAATTAAAATACGGCTCGTATCAGATTGAAATTGATTTTTTTTGCATTATTTATCTATGTTTTGACTTTTAAAATTCTTTATTTATTGCACTTAAATATATACAAATTATTTTCTTGCTCAAAGATTCACAGTTAGTCAGCTTTAAACACAAATAATTCGCTAAAGTTAGGTGAGTGATGGTCGGCAGCCGCGACATTCACTAGCTCGATCTAATGACAAAGCGACCGAACATATTGTTAATATGTTTTTTTCAACCAAATGCTTTTACGAAAGTGTAACATACTGTGTTAAAGAACAGGAAAAACTTCGGGAATTTTTATAAAGAATCAGCTTTTACGACAAACACTATCAACTAAACGGAAATTAAGCTTCGTCAACCATCGAATGAAAAGGACCTTTGTTTTTTTTTCAATTTTATTTTTATTTTTACACACACCATTGTCTCACACATACCAACCGTTCGATCATTTCGCACGACACGTACCCCTCGTACGTGCAATCAACGTCCAATCCAATTTTCTTCATTAGTTTTACCTTCTCCTTCCCATTCACCACTTCCACTTCACGGCTCTTAAAATAGCGGATGATAAGTTTGGGAAAGAGATTTTGCAGTTTTTCCCCGTGTGTGTGTTTTTTTTTCTCACTTTCCCCCACTTTATTCGCACAGGTTTTCAACCCAAATTCCGGCAAATAAAACACATCGCATGCGACCCGGCCTGTCGACGACGTTGAGGCTTGAGTTATTTTCATCAGCACTAGCCGGATCTAGCACATTCTGCGGGTCGCCGCTTTTTCCTGCTGCTGCTCTACGCCACCCCCCTTTCAACGCCTCCTGCACGATTTACACTTGTGCTGCTCGTGCAAACGGAAAACAGGAACGACCATAGTGAAGAAAGAAGTGGCCAGAAAACGAACCAGTATACGCCACAAACCGTAAAGTTTTTGGCACAGATTCTTTTTGCCGGTAGTACTAGCTACTCCCGGGGGGGAAAAAAAAAACGAAAAACAAGTCCCATCCTCCGGTAACGATCGATTCTGGAGTGCAAAAAACAACTGGGTCAAGAGCTTTTGGTGCGCTTTCCTCTCACTACGTCCCAGTACGTCAGTTCGTTTCCCATGCACCCGAAAATGCCAAGGTTCGGAGGGCCTTGAAAAGTTTTACGACTATTTTGTACACGAAGCAATCGGCAGTTGGGCCGACTCTCTGCAAGGTCACCGAGGAAGGACGGCAGACCGGAAGGTTTTACGATGCGATCCAGTGGAACAAGAATAGAAAAATGATAACGTTGCGTGACGGAAATTGGTAAATTTACTAGCAGCAATACACTTTTTCCGCCCCGTTTGTATTATGAGACTATTTCGCTTTCAAAAAATTAAAACGTCCCAACTCAGTACTTCTCGCCACCCTTCCCGGTGAAAGGAGGACAAAGAATATGCTTCTTCAATTGGCAGGGCACCCATCAACGGCACAAAAGCGTCACTCTCATTATTCGGTGCGGCTCTATCCATCATTCGGCGATACTATTATGCGACAATCTTGCGCTTTCCTTTCCGTGGTGCTTGCCAAATAAAACTGCCACAGCTTGCCGATAGCTCACCAAAACCGAGGGGATTAATTTCCCTTACCTCAGTCGGGCGTCAATTGAAAACCCCCCCTGGCAAATCGGTCGTTAGTTTTGGAGCGAAACTGGCCCGGCCAGCACCAGCTCGACTGACGCTAAGTTTACAGGCGACGACTATCCTGCCGCAAAACACTTTACTACGCTTGGACGCGTATGTTTGCGTTTGGTTTCCGCCCAGTACGAGTCATCCAGTGCTCTAACCGTGCACACACACACACACCGCCTCAAAAAAAAAACTGAGTGCTGGAAGAAACGATTTTACGCCCGGCTAACATTTCCGTTCATTTCTTCCGGATAATCGGTTCCCGCCCGGAACCAATTTTTTCGCCCGCTTTGTCAATTCCTTTCCAACATTTTGCGTATTTTCACTTTCCTTTCTGCTGTTCCTGTGCCTTTGTCCGCGACCGGAGAGTGATTTGTTGGTGTGCAGACGGAAAGGCGAAAGCGAAGAAAGATGCTGCCACTCGGCCACTGGTACAACAAACAGATATGGACGCTTTGATATTGCTACCGGAGTATGGAACGGAACATTGCTCTAACAAATGGAACTACACACGAACGCTACAGAAACACACGAAGCATCCGGCAGCTCGTCTCGATAGTGTTCTTTCTTTTCCGACAGACATCGTTAGTGTGACGATAAAACAGGAAGCCGGTGGAAAAAACGGTATGCAATCAGCATAACTTTGCTAGCGCTGTCATACATAATTTGGACGGACGGAGTGGATGCATCTGTTTCTTGCTGCAGCACATCAAAGCGTATCTGTTTTCTTAGGAAATGTTAATTTACTGCCCCTTTTGAAGTGTAACCGTTCGTTCTTGAGATGGACAGTACGCTTTCTTACTTATTCGTTCGCAAAAATAACTTCTTTGTATCGGGAAGAAAGTTTTTAAAAAATTCGAAACATATTTTCCAAACACCCGCTCTATCTATCCAACATTTGCTGGGGTCTGAATGGGAAAACTCCCGGTAAAGACACTCGGTCTGCCCCAAACGCATCAGATTGTTCTCGTTCGATTCGCCGCCGATACGATTCATCCAACCCACAGACACATTCCACCCTCCTCCTCCCC
>KB672031.1:27023-158494 GCA_000349105.1 Anopheles epiroticus | reverse complement strand
GAAAAGGAAACGCTTTCATCCTGCCATCGGCCAAAGCAGGTAATCGACGAAAACCAAAATTGACATGTTGGCTGCGACGACTTTTCCGCTTGACAACCGGCCGAAACTCGACTCCGTAACGGCTAGTGTTTCCGCTACCAGCCATCCTGCCCTAGTCAACTGTACCCACACACACACACACACGTGTGGTGGTTGCTTCCCACCTGTCCCGCCAGCTTAAGCAGTGTAACTCATTGCCCGTGAACCGGGAGCGCCGCAGAACGTCCCACACCGGGAACACGCGGGACCCGAGCACAACCAGATGGATTGGGAGCGAAAGTGAAAGAAAATACAATTATCTTCCCTGACGTACGATGGGCTCCGGCCAAGCGGCATCGAAAATCAATTGATTTTCTATTTTTACTTCCAATCTTTGGCCTCCGTTGCCTGCCTGCCTAGTGTGCCGGTGTCCTCCCGTTTGATTCGTTGCGTTCGATGGTTTAGCTGTTTCATGGCCATCAAAGTCCTTTTGCCTTTTGCCCGCACGCTTCCTCCTAGCCCGTTGACCCCCACCGTTTCGATTGAAAAACTGTGAGTGCCGGCCGACGGTCGGGAAATGAGAGTCGAAATGCGCATTATCCACTTACCGCTCTACCCGGGGCCCCGCCGGCCGCTGTGTGTAAGTTTTATTGCATGAGCTCCGGATATAAAAACGACGCGAACGTTTCGACGTACCGCTCGTGTTGAACCGAAATGATTTGATATCGGTCAAATAAAATCGTTGCCCTCTACCTTTCGGACGAGCCGTTCCGTAGGAAGCAAATCGTTCACTTTCTTTATTTGATCGGCTGTTTTTTCGAAGCGCTTTTCCCACCTTCACAGGCCGGACATTCAGCTGAATTGTCGTATTGAACAATGGGTGCCATTTTTCTGAAATATAACGACAAAAGGTTCCAAAGTACAAAAAAGGATCGTTCCCTCTAGCACGAGGAACACAGTGAGTGTAAATCGATTTTTTATTTCGAATGTTCGATTAAATTAAATGATGTTAGTACATGAAAGTTTGTTGGAGTAGACCAAGACCGCAAAGTGGCTGTAGGGCCCGATCGGTAAGCAAGTACATAGGATGGGATGTAAATAATTGATTGAAATAATTATTAACCGATGCCAAAATGACGATTATTAAATTATTAAAAGTACAATATATAATTCAAATATAAATTTACAAATACTATTCAAATTGAAGTAAGTCGATTGTTTCGAGACAAAACAATATAGAGCGTTATAAAAACTTTTGATATTTAACCTTTTTAACAAAATGATCGTTATTTTAAATAATTTTAACACCCCCACTCCGACTTAAGGAGATTCCAAAATGAATAAGCTTATTTTTTAAGTTTTCAAAATATTGTCCTGTGATTGCAAGAAATGCCCTTGGAAGGGCTAAAATATAAATTACGTTTAAATCATAATTCTAAAAAATAGGTGAATAATGCACAAGAAAAAACTATTAGCCTAAAATAATTTCCACTCACTGTTTGATGGTGATTGTGGTGCTGATGATAAAGTTTTTTTTTTTTGGACACAGTTCAAAAGCTTCATATACAGATATCAAATTAAATTACCTCCACGTGTTGAGCGTGCGGACGACAAGATACCGGTAAGAGTATTATGAATATTATCCTTATCATCCATCAAACCAGTATCCTCACATTACATAGTGACCATTCCGGAGTCGAATAAAGCCAACGATAAGGCAACGAATACGGTTTCGTTCTGCACTTCCGCCGGCAGTGGCCGCAAATCGTTTGATACAGTGTGTGGTCCGAGCAGTTGGCAACGGCAGGACCCATCAGTGTTCGGCTGTGCACCAAAGCGATCATTGAACAGTGCCGTCCAGGAAACGGGATGAAATGGAGACACATTTTTGCGGCCCATTCAACCGACAAAAAGGTTCTCTCCCGGTAAGTTCATTACGAGACCAGCCGATGTGTGAAATTCGTCCATTGTGAAGAACGATCGTACGAAGCAACAAAACAGCCACACTTATTCTGGAGACTCCTTACAATCGCACACATGCATACACGCTTTCCCATTGGCAATGGTACGTTGCCATGGTATCGGTAAGCTGCCATCGTGCATCCTTGAGCACAGAGCACGCTCTAAAGCTATCCCGAGAGCCTTTACGGCTTCGTATAGGTACTTTTCGAAACGAGCTAGTGCAAACGTCTTCCCAGCTTTCTTATCCGGTAGGGATGGGTCAGTTCTATAGTGAAGCAACCTAGAAACTTCAATTTCAAGATTTTCAAACACAAGTTCAGGGTGTCGAACAAAACTGTTCACATAGTTCACCAATGTCGCATAGTTCACCAAGGTCAAATAGTTCACCAATGATGTATCGTGGTCGCGTAACGTCCCTAAAAATAAAAGATTTGGCAAAAACCTATCTTTGGAATCAACCACATACTTATACACATACATATCCCGGACTATGGAATCAACTACAGCGATTGAAAATTGTATGCTTCAGAAATTACCATACATTTTTTTAAGTGAAACAAGCATCAACTCAAGCATTGTAAGCTGTAAGACGAAGGTTTTTGTTTTGTTTCTGTTTTGTTTGACTTACGGGTTACTGACAATGGCTTATACCCAATAACAACACTGGGAGATCATCGCTTCAATAGCTGCTAAAAAAGTAAAAAAGTAGTACCAAAAGCACTATAAAAGAATAAAAAAGCATCTTGTAGTTCTGGTAGATACATCGTTCAAAGTACATCTCACAAGTAAGAGAAAGGAAGTATCCTACGCGGATAAAGAACTAGAGTGGATCTATCCTAAGAGGTGTTGGGCTCACAATCTGATTCTCAATGTAAAAATCTGGATGGAAACAGAAATAGTAGAGCTTAACCGTTTATTCGACAAGGTTTCTTTAGGTCACTGTTCCAAACGATAACCGCCTATAATGTTCTATCAAATTCTTCCCAGGAATTCTTCCTACGGACGGACCAGTATGTACTATAATCCAAAAAGTTGTGAATTAGTTTTAGTTCGGAACAACGCTAATATCGTCAGAGTCCATCAGTTGTGAGTATGGTGCCTACTGCTTATATACTCGAACAAGATATTAATGTCAAAAAAAAACTTGATGCGCTTTACCCTAAATGTTCCACACTTAATTCTCAACACTGAAAAGCCGATGTATTTAAATCCATTCACCAAATGATGATACAGCACCCTTCTACAATTTGCACGGACAATCAACAGCGCTCGCTAATCCTGCCGCAGCTTTAAAGTCCAATCCAAATGCCATATTCAAATGGCACACCCATCAATATATTGCACAGTCTGCGCTTGCCCTGCATGACATCATCATTATCATTGCGCTTACCGCCATCGACGGGTCGTCAGTGCTGCGATTAGCACACTGCCAGTGCCGGCACAAGCTTCCTCCCCTGGGCTGAAGTTCCCCCGCTGTCACAGCGATCCGTCCGACTGGCGCTGATTAATTACGCGCAACGACCTCCCAAAACGATGGGTCATTAATTTTTCGCCATTCGTTCCAAACCAAACGACAGTCCGGAGAATACTTCTAGCTGGCCTTCGTTCCTTTCTCGCAAGTCGCGGCCACCGGTTCACAGCACCGTGAAATATGTCTTAACTTGTAAACATGCCTGCTGCCACCGGCTGCCATGCAAAAATGGGCCAAAAATCCGTGCAACGAGACGTGTGCAGCCATCTTCCGTTCGGTGTGGCCACCATAGTCTCGAGCAGGACAGCAACATGAACGAGGACATGAATAGTTTACAAATATATCGTCAGCTTGCAGCTCCATCGCACTCGTCCCTCCTCCACCGCTTGCCCATCGCGTATCGGTGCAGCAGGAAATTTATTTCGGTACGACCAATTAAACTGACATAATTTAATTAAACGAGATTATGAATAAATTAAAATAAATTCCATCCGTCGGCAAGGCATCCGACACTGGTCGAGAATGCGTAACGTCTTGAAAGGAGCCGGGGCCCGGGTTTTGCATGTCAATCTTCAATCGTTAGCAGAAACTGCACACATACACACGGTGCGCACACACACACACACACATACAGTTTTGCTTGTCTGGTAAGGACGTGCCTGATTAATGCAACCGCTCATTACGGGCGTGCTGAAAATGAACGCAGTGCCGGTTTTGTGTGATTTCGGGCAAAGATTTGTTTATTTTCCTGCCTTTGAAATGGCATCGCAGCACATTCCCGCTTTCGCGCACTAGTTTGCCAAGTAAGCGTCATCGGGTTTACGGTGACATTAATCAGCGTGAACCCGTCGGGCAGTTGCTGCGGACGGGAAGGTTTCGTTATACCCCTCTTAATATTCTGCAAGACAAATTTTATGTTTACCCTTTAAAAATAATGCTCCAATTTGCACACGGCCGCTATTAATTCACGCATCACGATCGGAATCTTTGATACCGTGATCATGTTTCTTCATTTACGAGGAAAAACTTGTCAGCTGCAACTCGGTGTAAATTATGTTTTATATTTATTTTTTTTTTTATAGAAATAAAACTACTTAAAAATAACACGCTGTGACGTATCTACACATCTACGGAACAATATTTATGCTTAAAAAAACATCGCATCGATCGCTGCTCCACCGCTCACACTGAAGCCGTTTGCCTACACTAGCTATCGATCATGTTTCTAAACACTCATAAATAATGCATAAAAAAACTCGTGACACATACACATCACCCAAAGCGAGCAGTATATCATTCGCTCATGTTGGCTAACCCGTTTTAGTGTGGCCGAACAAAAAACAAACCAACAAACTCTTCCACCGAATGCTATGCACCGGCAAGCTGTATAGTGGCAAAACACTGATGCTTTTAAGGGTACAATTTTTGGTCCACTAGCCTCACGGCCATGCCATTGATATATTAATGCACTTCTAAAAATACACAGCACAGTGGTTTGTGCTGTCGTTGCGCACGGCGGAAAACTCGACCCTCAAACGCGATGCAACAGCCGTCAAGCGGTAACAGAAGATTGATAAGTCTGTAAACCTCACCGCCGTATGTTCTGGGCACTACGCCCCACCACGGGACGAAGACAGCTGCAGTGTAACGCAAACGCATAATTCCCTCGGTGTACGCTCTGCGCTTTGTCATGAACGCAACCAAGCGAGCCGGAAAACTTTGGCACTGTTGCACTTGCTCGCGAAAAACGATCGATTATTTTGTACGCTTTCATCAGAGTGACAGATTTAAGGGAGAGAAACGAACGCGCTGTTTGGACCTTGATGAACGATGCACGATGGATGGATTCGTGCAGCTAGCAATATTTGATTAGCTACAATTATTTACACCACGTACGGTTCGTCCGCAAAGGGAACGCTCAATTCAACACAGGAAATGTTGTGTTTCGACCACCCCATGCACAAATAAACAGGACGCAGGATGCAAAATCAACCACCGCAGGCACGAGTTAATCTTATGAGAAACAGCTGTCCCGGTCGAGGCAATTGCCAACCGTTGGTTACATTTTAATTAAATTGTATCATCAACCGGCCCAACCAGCCCAACCGGCCCACCGATCCAATGCAATGCAACTTTCCGTAAGCCATCGAAGCCGCGCACTGTTTCGCGTTCGACCATACGGGCTAGCCACTTGTCTTTAAATAGCGATCTCTTTTTAATGTGCGCACGCAAATAAGCTACGGCCGTGTAATGCAACCCTCATTCCCAGACGCATCTCTCCACCAGCCGTTGCAAAAATGTAAAATGCATAAATGAAAATGCCACCATTCCCGTGGTGCATAGGGTGCGTTCTCATCGCGTGCGTTCTATTTTTAAGCACCAAAACCCCTTAGACAAGTGCCGCGCTCTTTCACATTTTTCCTATGTCTTTAATGCTGTGAATGCGGCACCACTCCTTACCTTCCCCTTTCTGCAAGCTATTTTAACCACAGACACCTGGCATTTGGCCGAACGCGAACTGCTGCAAGCACGTTTCGTCACTCGAAAGAATCTCTGCACATGGAGCGAAGTGTAACGCCCGTTTCCGTACAATGACCTTTGACGTACCATTTGCTTTGATAACCCCCAACCGACCACTTAACCGCTGGATGGTCGCGCACGGCTGTCGGTGCAAATTAATCTTTACAAAACTGAAGCACTAGCTTATTCGTATGCTTCTTATGCGCGGATCGGTACGCTGCCGGTGCATCATCAGTCAACGCAAGCGATGCATTCAGGTGCACAAATTTAATTAGTCACATAGTGGTTGGCTCAGCGGCAGTAAGACTGCGAGTACGGGTGGCAGACGCTTCGCAATGAGCACACTTTTAATGGGCTGCAAATGGGCCGTAAACTTATTAATCGTCACCATAACATTTCCACACCGTGTGCACATGAAACGAGACACGTGTTTGCGTATGAGCGTGTTGGGATGATTTCGAAAAAAATCCTGCATGATCCTGCAGCGTTCCACGTCTTAAAGCTTATTGATAAATCGCCAGTAGAACCAGTAGATTCTTAACAGTCTATTCTACCGAGCAAAAAAGGCATCCGAATAAAATATATAAACAAAACATGAAAGCTCCGCAAAGAGACACCTTTACCACTGCTACTAATAGACCCATTTGTACCAATAGGAAAAAAAGTAGAATAAATCTAAACCTCAAACCCCTGGTGTGCATGTAATTCCTTCTCTCAGTTGTGTACCACTTCCCGCCACGAGTCTGCTGCAAACCCATTATCAGAAAGCAATCTATCGGTTGCCTATCTCTTGCCGGGCGCAGGTAATTTAGGAAAAGTTAAGTAATGAACAAAATTGGCAATAACAAAACGAGCAAACACAAGCACAGACGCAGCAGCGTACAAAACTGCGCCACCGCTTCGATCGCTTCTCCTTGGGAAGGAAACTTTTCGTCACGTATTTACAAACACGCCCTCAGATATAGTTTTATTTCGTGTTTTGAAAGTCATCAAACCGTGTTTTTTCGCCGGAAATGGATCCGTTCCGGGAGAATGTGCCCGCGCAATGCTACGGGCTAACCTCTCTGCCAGGTGCCCTCTGCTCGTCCAGCCGACGGTTCGCACAAAACAAAATGAAGCTTCGGTAATGAAGCGAAGAACGAGCGGCCTGTTTGGATGAAAATGTAATTTATCGCTTAGGAAAAGCGATTTCGAGCGAAATTGTAATTTACGAACCAGGATCGATAGGGACACCGTCTTTTGTGAGAGTTTGTTTTGACCGAAGAAAAACGGACCATTGATTAATGGTGCCGACGGTATCGAGCGGTATGATTTGAATGGACGATGATGGTGATGATACCGCTTTATCAGCCTAGAGTGAAGTATTTTGGTAAAACTGACCATTAAATGTGTTTCTTTTGCAGCCTTACTCACGTTATTTTGAGAGAGACAGAAAAGTTATAAATATATTAAGACGCCGTAAGATTTAGCAACAAAGATTTAGCAGAATTTAGATATTACAATTTTACCATTAAAACTGTTCGTACCATTGTTACATCATACAGAATTGCTTATTAGTATAATGAATAAGCACACACCAATGTTAATATTAAAGTTCAATTGTAATTAATTTCCTCACTGAAACGAAACACAGTTTTCAGACAACGATAGCTTGCCGTTCGAATCTACCATCTCTGGCGATCATGAAGCTGCTGTTACTCCGTTTCCTTATCATCATCATCCATCATAGTGCACCAACCCACCAACCGTCACTTCTCGATTGAGTGCAAATATAATTTGTAATGTTTCCTCAACATGACTACCGCACACCCCACACTCCCAAACTCGAAATACCCGGTCCCTGGACGCTGAACACAGCGAACCAAAACTTCCACGTTCTCTCACTCACCCTTAGCTTAGACCATCCCACAGTCCCACTGTCGGCGAACGTTACTCCATCCAATTGGTATGGCACCGGTACCGGTTCCCACAATTGCCGGGAAATGGGACGATTCGATGGTAAAATGGCAAGCAAACGAGCGTGCCTCGTAGTGAAACGAAAGAAAAATCAATCATTTTCAATTTTCATTTCATTAAATCCCCTACCCCCAAAGCGCTCGTTCATAAGGGCTACCTGAGGGCCATCCTTCATCGCTGCGTGGGATTGTCCAGGATTGCGGTTACACCATCGCACACACACCCACACAGCGCATGAAAACACTGCCAAACTCGTGTAGGCATCGATGTAGGCCATTGCGACACGACCGAGGGATTTTCCCGTCATCAAACCATCCTCCAACGAACGGGCGCCCCTGCCCCCCGCCTACTTTGGTGACTTCGAGCCTGCTTAAGGGCACAGGACACAGGTTTTGCAGCGTTCGTTGTGTTTGGTGAAATTAAATTTCAAGCCCCGGAGCGTATTTTTGGTCAGATGCGCTGCACTTGGGGGGAAAAAAAGGAAACAAAAATTCTACTACCATCACAAGCGCCGAGCGTAGGAGCGGTCGCTAGCAGACCGCTTTCACCGCAGCATTTCTTCGGTGGAGTGTGCGCGCGGGTTAAAGAAAAGCTGTAAAAAGCTAACTACATGACAACAGCATAACTGCACAGCGCACCGTTGTATGGGAAGATGAGAAAACAGACAGACGACCCATGCAGTACGCTCGCTTGGAACGGACAGCGAAGTACGGAAACGGAACAGTTCGCAATCGATCGTATTATGCTGCCAGTTTTGTTTTGCTGACAGCGTAGGATGTTTCGCCGGATCGTGCAAGTGAAAGATTTATTGCTGGCAATAATATTCCATTTTTTTCTCGGTTCGTTATCATTGTTTCGGTTGGTTCTTATTGGTTTGTCGGAGATTTGGTACTAAGATTGGCAGTATTGCGAAAGAATATTTCTCTTAGTTTTTTGGTCTATTTTTACCAACCCACAAATATTGTGCGAAAAGAAAAGCAATCTAAAGTTCGTACAGCAAAGAGCTAGAAAATATGAACAAATTATGAAATGTTGGACGTAAAACTTGGTTCATTTTCAGATTACTTTAATATTTTTAGTATATTTTCTACTCAGATAGTTCCAACTCCGAACACTGCATAGCTTCAAGTATTTCAAGTATATACATTCGTGGGAAACAAAAACAGTCAAAGTGAATATTCCACATTTATTGCGGACATCTACATTATGAACAAAACACACTACACAAAATACGATCTTTCGATTCTGTTAAGCGCAAATGACGATCGCCTGCTCCATGGTTCAACATAGTTCGTTTCTAATTTGGACTAATTGACCCGCTATTGGTAAATCTTCAATCGACAAAAGCACTTAAGTGACATATACAGGGCTGTTTTTTTTTCGCTATAAATAAATAATGATGTCAATCTATCTTTCAATACAAAAAAAAGCAGGTCAAGCTCTAAATAGTTTTCCCAATGCGCCAATGCATGAGTGGATTGTGTACTGCCGCGGTGCATGATATTAAATGTAATAAATAGAAATATCCAATTTCCTGTGCCTATTATTTATAGACAATTTTCATTGGAAACATCTCTGATGGATTACATCAATGATAAAATTATGTTATCTTTACCTTTTACTCGCCTACAGATCTAGGGTGAGATGCTATAGGTAGGAAGATTTCTAAGAAACATGTAGGAAGAAAGGTGGACCATGCCCTATTGGAGCTTGGATGAGCAGATGTGAGACAGAAGCTTTATTCGTTTATTGAATTTATCTGGAATATTACTAAATTTTCGATTTTTTCACTATCGTACACTCTGCTATCAATAATAATATGCCAGGAAAAAGATTCTACGTTTTGCTAGAAAATGGTTTACGAATCTATACTAACTTTCTGTGTGTCTTTTCCGCATCAGGTTTCATTTGTTGGCAGACCGAAAATGTGCACCAACACATACCGGCAGTGTTTTCATTTTCCATGAACAATTTCCACAGATCACGCTCATCGTAGCATGCTTAACAAACAGCAATCAGTGGATGAAATGCTTCAAACCAAATTATGCTAGGAACGCAACTAAAATGTACTATCCGCCACTGCCATCTGCAGTAGCGCCGCGCACTAATGAAATAATCAACAAGCGGATTGAGCGAATTTTCTTTGCCCCCGTGCTCCCAACTCTTCCTCTTGCGTGTAAGGTTTCGGCAAGGTCTAGGAAAAACGAGCCGACAGTTAGAATTAAAAACCATCCCGCAGCCAACGAGCGGAACAAAACGCACTTCCAAGGACGCAATCTGGCTAGCAATTGCGTCTTACCGGCGGTCTGTCCGGTGATAATCTTTCCTTCCACGCCGACTACGGAGCTGCTCCGCTCGTCAGCCTCTCACGGACGGTCGTTAATAACTTGTAATGAATTTTCTTACGAAATTAATTAAGAGCGTTAAACGACGCAGAAACCGGACCTGTGGACCTGGATCCAGGTTGGAAGTGGGTAAAGCCAACCGAGCCACTTCAGTCTAGGAAGCTGCGAGACCGAAAACTAGAGAATCTCAGCGTAACGGCTTCATCATATTCTAAACGGTCCTTCGATATGCGGTCCCCGAACCCATCGTACGCCAGCTAAACGGTAATGAAGTTGGGAGGAAATTCAACCGAGTGGACAGAGCAAACTAAGCAAATACTTGAACCAGCTAATTGCAGGTAGTCTCAAATGGTATTCAAATAGTGGGAAGAGGCAATCTTGAAGAAAGCACACAGTGCACCAGTCGGCTGGACTTAATTATCGTTTCCAGGGAAGCACAAAGTGATTAAAACACTCTCGTAGATAGTGTGTAGGCGAAGTCGGCAAAACAAACCGAAAGCCAACGAAGAAGAAACGGGGACTATCTGTACGTGTGATGAAGTTAATGTTTGAATGAAAAAGTTAATGAAACGTGAAAGCAAGCTTGTGCAGAAACCATTTAATTTTAAAATGGCATACTTCACACTCGCATGCACTTTAGAAAACCTCACTGCGTTTTCCTCTTTCCAATGCCTTCAAGTGATGACTGGATAAAAAAAATCTCTCACAATCACAACTCTAACACAACATTCAACACACGCCTTTTTCTTACTACCACAACACTCTCCCCACACGACCTTGCCCTCCCCAAAGCGTACTTCCCACCCGCGCTAAGCCGGGTAGTTCCGATGGTTCCGACGACTATACGGAATGCCTGTAAACGCGATGTGCCGATGCTTCCCTGTCCGGCACAAATCTAACCCGTGCCGAGAATTCTTTCGTTAATTACTTCGCACTTTTAAACATGGCACCGGAATGCCGTGCTGACCTTCGTTGTTTCGTTGCTGCCAACGTACCCTTAACTGGAGTCGTTTAGCGTGCCGTATGGCGTTTACCGACCAGACCTGACCTTTCTACTATCAGGTTGTGGTCAGCAACGCGGTTGATGGTGGTCGAGCGAGGGGAGAGACCAAAAAAAGAGAGGAGAGGAGACAAGAGACCAAAAAAAAAAACTCAACCCATCGTAGCCATTAGCATTAATTACTAATTTCCGACCATGGACGGCAAATTCTACGCCCTTTCGCATCCGCTCCGCTCTGTAGGGTATTGGGTTTGTGTTTTCGTACCTGATTTCCATGCGGTTCAGATTGAAGTAGTTCCGGTGTTTGCCTTTGTCACGTGTACTAAAACAAAAAGTCACACATTTACTTAACGCAGTCCGGGAACAGTTCACCGATCGGCAACGTCTGTAGCCACACATTTAATGCGACTTGCGAGCCCCAAAACGATACTCTAAAATAATGTGCCCACAATTAAACGGTGTCCCGCCACCGTTACGTAAGTCCGGCAGGTGTATCAGATGAAATTAACCCGCCTCCCTCCCACGGACCGCGGCACGCGATTCGGCATCGGGAGTGTTGATCGGCGCGGGTTTTGACCCGATTTGGACCGGAAGTCTGGAAAGTAACAACAACATTCTAATCAAATTCCCACGTCCACTCAGGGGCCATTCCGTTTGCCCGCGGGAACTCCCTTTTTCGTCCCATCCGCGGTGCGGTAAATGCAATTGCAAATTGCACTAACCTGCACAGCGCGCCAGGGGGTGGGGGTCACACTATTTGCATACCGGCCCGCTTTGGGGGCACCGGTTTGGAAGAGCTGGAGGGACCGGTGCAGTGCAGTGCACCCTATTCTAGTCGCGTACGAAAGCGAACGGCAACACGCGAAGGTTGCCGGCTGTATCGGTTTGGTGGAAGTTCACACACCCACTCGCTCGTACGCCCGCATTGGAGAGCGCAAAGTTGAGTCATTTCACCGGCTCGTTCGGGTGAGCTGATTTCATTAACCGTCGGGGTAAAGCTACCAGCTTGCACTGCGCTGCATCTTAATTTGGCCCCGGGGGCAATTTATCGGCGAATAATTAGTTTTCTTTTCCCTGCCTACCACCCTGTGGCGCACTTTTCCCCACCGTTGGCAATCTGTGCCCTTCCTTCATCGCGTTCCGGTTTTGGGTATGCGCGTTTTAACGCGACGAGCGCGGTGCAGTTGTACCGTAGTTGGGACTTTAAAGGTAGTCCGTGTGTCCACCATTCCCTGTTTAATCGATAGCGACATGGCGAATGTGTTAGCCGTCACAAGACAGCACCAAACGGAGGGTTTGTACGCGCTGCGTGTCAAGGAAATAGTGTGATTGTCTTTTCGTTTAGCAAAACGTGTGCCGAGCGGCTCGGATCGTTGCGTGTGATAGTGCTTGCAAGCTGCTAGTGCCAGGCTTTGCTTCACCCATATGGAGCATATGCCGCAGGGACGGAGTTGAAGAAAGCCCTTCCTTGCATGCTATGTTTTGCATTCCTTTATGACCTCCCCCAAACACACTGTTGCGAGCGAGATTGAAACGACAAGCACGACATTGCAAACAAGCCATCAGCGTGGGGAATGTCATTCCAATGGAATTGAAGGAAACTCGGCTGCGCATGGTTTACATTTTTCGCATTTTAAGGCAGCACACTCGCGACATTGCATGCATTCTCCCTTTACAGAATGATGCAGTTGTCAACACGACCACGCAGCGTGTTACTATTTACACTGTCTGTAATCTATCTAACGATTCACAACGATGCTCAAATGGACGTCGTGAATAAGGAATCATGTTAGACAGTAAATTAAAATCGAAGACGATTTTAAATAAAGCGCTCAAGATGGAAGGTTTCGTAGATCGTCATTCAAGTTCAATAATAGAGCTCCACTGCCTTTAGTCTCTTAGTTCCACAAAGTGTATTATTGGCTAAAATTATTATGAAAGTTGTAGAGTTTCTAGATCTGATAGATCTTAGTGTATAAACTCAAATACTACAAAAACTCGAATTCATACAAAAATGGTAGTACGAAAACCTTTTTGTCTATTTATCAGAGCACCAATCTACTTGAATTCCAATTTAAATGACAGTAGTTCGAAACATAAAAAATAATCAATTAGTTCTTTTTAATCTACTCAAACTCAGATACAGATAAACTCATGAATTCTAAAGGTAATAATAAAAGTCAGGCAAAATGAAGCGTAAGCCACATCAGAGGCCATGCAATAATAGACCAATAAATAAATAAATAGTTTTTGAATTTAATCAAAAGCTACTAAACGCACATCTCGAACCACCTAAACCTTCGACTGCAGTGCAGAACGCGCTGAGTAGGTTAAAACAATTCCACAAAATCCTGATTTTGCTGCAAAGCCGCTACCCGACCAGCGAAATAACACCATCATGTGTTGAACCATGCCTCTAAACTAACCGCCTAGGTAGCGGGGTGTGCTAAAATTAGAAGCTCACATTCACAGCACTAAACCCCATTTCCGGCTAGCCCTTCCCCTTCGCCCGGCTGGAATGTATCCTTTTATTTCCTGCCATCCGGTGACCTAGTTCTCCCACTCGGTTTTCCGGGGGTTTGGCTTGTTTTTATCAAACTTTCATCACGCGCTGCACTTGTGTGTGGCGCACGGCAAACAATTTCACCACAATCCCATTCCTTGTTGTTTTTTTTTTTTGTATGCTCCAATCCAATTCCACGCTGTTCAGAGTCACTTCGTGTGTGTGGTGCGCTGCAAGCGCCACCAAACGCCGAGCATTGGCAACAGAATTAAATAAATAATCTGACATACGAAATCACACCCTCCTCACACCGTCACAGGGCTCGGCCGCACGTCGTCAGCTGACGGTACCGAGCCGTCCGCCGGAATGAACTATCAAGTTGTTTATTTATCGATTTTATAGCACTCCTTCCCCTCCCCCTCCCGTTGCACACTGCACCACTGCACACAACGTCCCACCAGTCCTCTGCATAGGTGATAGCTTACATGCGAAAATGCTCAGGGCCCGGTTCGCCCGGTTTGAGTAATGTTTTCATTGGCCGGCGATTATTGGCCACACATCTCCGCAGGCCGTGGGAGTGAATCGAAAGCAATAAGATGAGATGAAAAAAAAATGGAATCCTCGCAAACACCGCTGCAATCACTGCACGTGCAATGATTTTGTAGCATTTTTGTATCCACCTAGCTACCCTACCGCATCGCATCCACGCCTGTCTGTCACGTGGGTTTGGGTGTGGCGATGGGGCCCGATCCGCGGTTGGTGCGAAGTTTACATTACCGGTGTTTGTTTATAAAAGAATGAATGTGCTCGGATATGAGGCATCACTGACTAGGACAATGAAGTGGTGGAATGTTGAAAACAGATATGAATGTTCTTTTTGTTTTTTTGTAACAATCACTGCATTGAGTTATTCTAGCTTCATTTACGCTATCCGCTGGCATATCTCAATAAACCAGCGCACTGCATATTGAGTTTCGACTTCTGAATTGGTTAGGATAATCTGATCACATTAAAACTAGATTTAAATTTCATAAGAATAGCAGACAGCTTTGCTAACCTCTCATAATACCAGTGGCAGGTTGTAACTTTTTTTGTGAAGAATCTAGCAAAGAGATTGCAACATGATCTGGACTTTTGCGAAAAAGCTTTCACCCGTCAACACAAATTTTATTACATATTACTCCGAAACCGGTCCCGCGCCGTCGTCTGCCAATCCGCTATCCCTGCCTTGTTGGTGGACGCCTCAACGCCATCTTCCCACCTCAGCTTGGGCCTACCACTTCTCCTCTGTCCATGTGGACGGTCTAAGAAGACTTTACGACTTTAGGTCTAGGTCGTCCGGGACCATGCGTATTACATGGCCAGCCCACCGGGGTCGGGCGAGCTTAATCCGCTGAACAACATTAAGGTCGTTGTACTACTCGTACAGCTTGTCGTTGCATCGGCTTCTCCACGGTTTCAATTCAGTCCACTCTTATCCGTCGACAATGAGCCAAATCCAGACATGAAAAGGACTTTTAATAAAAATTGCCCGACTTTCATCTTTGCATAAATTGTTTCAACACAAGAATTGTTGCCATTTTTTTCAATCACGAAACGTAAAACCTCTCGTATTCTTCTTCATGGATGGCAGAACAACCCTGTAGGGTGAAGGCCTAACCAAATTGCAACATTGTCTGTTCAATTTGCCGATAAATGGTACGAGATAAGAATAATGCAAAATTTAACTTTTGTCCTTTTAACCGTATACATGTATTTTAAACAAGAACATAACTCATTAAGAATTTGTTGCTTTTTTGAAGCTAGATGATTGAATTTTATCTTGCCCTTCATATGACGAATACGTTAGAAGAGTATTTTTATTCCGTTTTAAAGTGTCCTTCAAAGGGCAGAAAACATTGAAAAATAATTACGGTTGCGTTTTTTTTGAGTCTCAGTTAAAAAATCGTTTAGAAGACGAAACACATTCTGCAAAAATGAATAAATCATAATGAAACAAAATGTGCCATCCAAGCTTCATTTAAATTTCTATTGCTACTGACACATTTTCGATCATCCTAATTAATCAATCCATCATTGACACGCCCGATCAGCTGTCCATAAACATCGTAAGCCGTTTATCTCAATTATTTCCCCATTGCTTTTTCCCATCTGTGCACCAATGCGCGTGCCTTCCATCTTCGTTTCAGCTTTAGGACACGCGGCCTTGCTATAATACCCGCGCAATAACGATCACGTTCGATCACGCAGCAAGCGATACTAATTGAATTTATCGCCCCAAAATGTCTGTTTCGCGTTTGGCGATAAAAACAAAATACACTCACCCCGCCAGTTCATCATTCATGTAGGCTGCTGCTGCTGGCTTCCGGCGGGTGGATTATCGCGTACCATGCACCGTTTGTTTTCACCGCCCGCCCGGCCCACGGCGCGTCAAGCGCGTGCTTGCTATCTTTTCCCAGCGCGCACGACCGGCGGAACGAAAAATCGATGCGCATGTTTGAGACATAATTTATGCGAATTCAATTACTGAATCGAAGGTGGGTTCATGCAACGCTCCGGGCCTGCCCGCATGTGCCTACACCGATAAAACCATAGGAGAGGCGGGGGAAGGAGCAAGGGAGCGAACGCAGCGCGATGAAAACGACGTTTTCAATCGATAAGTATGGCATAACCCTCCAAAGAACCGATTTGTCACTTTACCAACAGTTGGGAACGGTTGGGCTCTGGAGTGCGCACACAGCCGCGTTAACCCGTCGGGCATCGAAAAGCATGATCCATCGTCGATCAATCATCAATCAATGATGACGCCGACAAAGGAAACCCGCCCACCGTTCAATCGTTGCGTCGATCGTTACATTCTTTTCAGAAGGAAAGTTTGTCATTTTATTTCCTTCCCCGGGCAGACGGTTTCTTCTCAGCGTGTAGATCCGATTGCCCGGGTACAACGGGAGACACAGAGAAAAAGAGGAAAGTGCGAGGCCAAAAGAGAAGAATTCGTAAGAAATAAAATCCAAATTGCACCCGAATCGAATCACGGCAGCATGAAAAGTATGCCGCTTTGTTTGCGGGCCACAAAAGGAAAAATTCAATTATGAACTTGTTTTCATGATGTTTTCGGGCTGTTTTCTTTTTTGTTGTTGTTGCTTTCCTTTCCATTCAGCGCTCACAGTGCACGCCAGGGCGGGAATGTTTGTTCGTGCAAGCAACGCCATGGTAAATGTGTGGTCCCATAAACGCTTTATGCAAATGTACATCATCCATTTATAGCCCGGCTGTAGAAGGCGAGCAGAACGATACATACACAAAGCCACAGCAAGAAAAGTGTACAGTGCTGATCGAGCAGTAATACCGTTTACTATTAAGAGCAATGTAATCGAAGGTTGTAGTTTTGAACTGGTCGACTTAGAACGATTGTAATAAGTATATGCTCGCCCAATCATTGAACGCTCTATAATTAAACGTCTTTGCTCGCCGTACCCCCAAAAGCACCCTTTGCTAATCCTCTCATCTATTTCGCACACCACTGTCTTGGGCATCTTTGCACGTTTTGCACGATTCGGTAGCGGTGGTACGCATGTACCAGATACACGGTTGAGCCGATGAATAGGCAATTTGTTGGTTTATGAGAATTTTACCACCTTGTAATGTCATGCAAATCAGAGTTTGAATACATTAGACCGGTACCGTTGGCGTTACGGGAGTCTCCCATGCCCCTTATACCCATGCCCAAAGCGACAGAAACGTTTGGAAAATATGAACATGAGCCAAAGTGCCACCCCGATACGCCGCCTCCGATCACATTCTGTCCCAGGTGGTGTGATATTCTGTGCACACACTCCTCGCACACCATTGAGGGATTGTGATCGAAACCATGGACATGGAAGGGGAGGCAAGTACTTGCACCAACCCTTTCGCTCCGGATATAGTGATGTTTATCGAAACGGTACAGGGATTTATGGGGCTCAGCTATAGCTTGGGCTGTATTTGCAAACAACGCTGTGCTGGGACGATTCGTTGAATTTAATCCTAGAAAGCAGAACCGAACGCAATGGCGAACAAAAGGCACGGTGTTTCATATTTCTCACGCCTTTCTTAACAAATGCAAGCTTTTTCATACATCTGTAGCCCTTGAAATATGTATGAAAATTGAGACTGGAATAAATCAAACAAAAGCTTTACTTGAATCATTAACCAACAATCCTCACATGTCTTAAAATATTTTTTTTCTCTGAAAGAATTTTTACCTTACCGTTCTTGTTCGATTAGACCCATACGTAATAAAAAATACTTACTTGCAGAATGTGTGTTGTTTCCTGAAAAGACAACAAAATTTTCATTATTTTTTATGAAAACAGCTTGCTTGTGTGTTGCCTCGCTTTGTTTTATTTTTCTAAATAATATATTTGATAATTCAACAATTTATAAAGGTCTTGTTTTCATAGCGCTGAGTGAATTTCATCAATTATAATTTCCTCCACATAGTTTCTAAACATTTTAATAATATTAGAGTATTAATAATTAGAGGAATTCTCTTAGGATTTCAAAAAAAATCCTCTCTACATCTACGCCTGTTCGAGCATTTCTTTAAATAATTTAACGTAAAAAACAGATCAGACATTTGAGTAGAAGAAAAACTCCTCCTTTTTAACAACACTGCTCACGTAATGTTCCTTAACTGTTCCTTTGCCAAACAAAAGCCTTTGTAGCAGTTGCCAAGATGTGGAAAGCCTCTTCCTACTATTGCATCAAACAAAACCCGCCCCTCTTAAACGCTTCCCCACTTATTGCTTCTAATTAATGGCATCATATTCCATTTCCTTTTTTGCCGCTTTTCATTGATAGCTCATAAAACGGGTGATAGTTCTCTGTAAAACCCTCCCCATCTACCGCAGCCAGCCCTCCGCATCTACCGCAGCCAGCTTTCAGGGCTGTTTTAACACTTCGGTTTAGCACCTCGTTACGCCGGTCACCATAAGCCGGGTTGAAACTTTACGCCAACATTGTCCGGTACTTTTTTATTGCTCATAATATCTTGCCAACGCACGCGTACCGATCCCACAACACCAGCAACACAGGCACACACACACACACACACACAAGAGAAATAAAAAAAACAACTTTCCCCAACAAATTTACAGCATCGTTCGCTTTCAATCGGTCTCATTAAAATTAAATCAAAGCCAATTCGTTCAAGCCGGATTAATAATCTGCCTAATAGTGGGTAAAAAAAAATGCAATATAGGTCCAGTGTTTAGCATCGCGCTCTTTACAGCATCAATCATGAGCGTACCGGTATGGGCAGGAATTTTTAATACCATCGCTTAATACTGTAAAGTTACAGTTTTATTAATAAAAAAGTTCTACTGTAAATATTCACAAAAACTGCCATCGTTCGGTGGTGGCCACAAAGTTATGCTTGGTGCCTCCTTCCACGAAGCCCAGTTTTTGCTTTGCCAGTCTATTTTTTATTCCTATCCTTCTTTGCATGCCACCAAGCGGAACTGCATTATGCCTAGGACGTGTCAACAGAGAATTCATCACCGCATTTCATCGACATCCGCATGCTACTTGAGCAATTTCATCCCGAAATCTACAGCAAACAGCTAACGAAAAAGGAAGGGCCCACGTCCAGTCCAGTCCAGTGGATAAAGTAAGAAAGGAAACAAAATCACTTCCCTTACCGCGATGACAATGCCCGCCAGCAACCGGTGTTGATGTTGAGCACGATTATAAAAATTAATAATCGGAGTAAAGTCACAGGCATAAAAAAAAACACATACACTCGGCGAAGAATGTAGCGATGGAAAAGCTTCGTTCGGCAACTCGATCCAGCGTCACGAGATATGGAGAGGCATCGTAAAAATATGAAATAGACACGAGAGTTAACGATGATGTGGCGTGCACGTGAAAAAAAAGCCTCATAGCATCGAACGAACCGCCGCCGGTAAGAGACGGACGAAGCTTACACCGAAAGAGCGAGACAAAAGGCAACTCAAGGAATGCCTTCCGGTAATAAATTGAAAAACTTTGTCCCCCGTCGGAGCAACTTCCTGCGGTAAGAGCAAGTACGTGCAGCGAAAGCCAATCGCTTTTCCTTTTCTCCCTTTCGTGGCAGGCGTTTGAGGTGCAAGTCTCGCCCCCGTCCCGTCCACACCTGTCACAAAGTCCAAGGCTACAGCGGACATGCCGCTCAGCGGAAGGAGCGCATCCCGGTACAGCTTCCAAATACGGCATCCTCGGTCACCGCGGAGAATGACCACCTTTCTTGCAGCGGTTCTTGTGCACCGTGTAACACGGAGTGTCCTCTGCTAGGCTTCTTCGTGTGAAGGGATTGACAGTTGAACGAGCGTCTTCATAGATGCGCTAGGTGGACATGAATATTTATAGCCAGCAAACCCGAAGGACGGAAGCGAACCATGGATAGTGGTTCGCTTTTTTGTGCTATTTATACTACTTTCACTGCTGTATATATTGCATTTTACATTAATGCAAGGTCTTTTTTCATTCGCTATGAAAGTATACTGAGTACCTTGTTCTAACGAGTAGATCGTAGCCAGAAGCTGTGTGTAGTGATGCATTGTTTTTAAACTATTGTCTGTTAATTTTAGTTAAGTTGTTAATCATTCAGTTGATGCACTAATTTTTAGAACAATTTTGTTGTTCATAAACTTATATTGCTATCAAGAGAATATTTCAAAAACCCATCCTGTCGTTATAACTATTGTAGAATAATTTGTTCTTCTTCTTGGGTGGCACAACAACCCAGCAGGACTGCTGTGACTGACTGTACCCATCCATAGCTAGATTGTTAATCCTGCGTACGGGGGGCTGTTACTTAGTGTAGTCAATCCTGCGTATGAGGGGGTGGCAACCGTGAGATTCGATGGAACGTCGGGCCTGATCGTATGAAACATGGCTACGCCGCTACCCATGAGACTACCGAACTGCCCTGCAGAATAATTTTATTCCATTGAACCAACAACCACCGTCGGTCAAGACTAGCTGCAAATTGACATGAATTCGAATAACGAGGGTCGAAGGTAATAAAAGGGCTGTTAACAATAAGTAAGCACTTATTCAAAGTATTAGAAGATGAAAAAAATCTTCTGATGACGTTTTTTGTAAAAATGTATGGAATCTTTCTAATCCTCTAACCATCAGATTATCTATAATTACACTTATATTTGATATTTGATTATTATTAATTTAATTCAACGAGCCTTTCCTGGCCCGTTTGAAGCGGTTCAGTGGTACACACATCGACACAGAAAACCGAAAGTATACATTAACATGAAATTGGTGACACTAAACGAATACTATTCACGAACGAGGCACTGACACTAGGATTACCCTAACAACAGAACTTATTTTTTATTCTGTCCGTAACGATGTGTGCAAAGCAATGAACTGTGTTTATTTTCAAAATCCTTTCAATGACATGGTTAAACAGTTGAATGATTGAGATCTTACTGGGAGAAGCAAGCGGTTTTTGAGGTTCAAAGAGCAGGTTCAACGAGGAGGTTTGAAAACCGTCTGGAAAATTTGCTAATTTGAGCATAACATTTTTCAACAAATTCCGGCAGCTTCTCATTTGTCAAAATGTCAAAAAATGCACATTGAACCACCAACATCTCAGTGCAATAAAACTGTACTAACTCAACACTCCAGCAATAAAGCTGTTCAATCGTCACGGAAACGGCAAAGCTTACAGTCCAACCGCCAACGTCTTTAGTCACGCTATAAAAGTGTGCAAATGAGTATTGCGGAAAGAAATGATGCCAGCTGTACTTGCCATTCGGTGTTCGCCCTCGCACACACTTGGCAAGGGTACACTTTATCAAAACTTACACAAAACCAGTGCCAGCGAGCCAACATCGAACGATCCGAAAGGATAAGCCACCATCAACATCCCATCGTTGAAGACGACATCATAAACTGGCGTCTTGACGATGGAAACTAAACACAAATGAAAATGCATGAAAAGGAGTCGATTATCCGCAAACGCTCGTCTTCCTTCCATAGTCAAATTTATTCGCTCGCATAAAACGAAGCAAAATAAAATGAAAACAAAAGTAAAACATACCAGTGGCGACAGGCAAGCGACAGCGACGAAAAAACAAAACGGAATGATTTTAATCGCACCGCGAATGGAATATAAAGCCTCCACAAAATGGCGACCCTGGAAGGGTGGGATGCTGAAGGAAAACAAAATGCTGAAAACTTACCAAACCAGCCGGAGGAAGAGTGGATTTTACCATAACCCGAAAATAAATGACAGCCACGTGTAGTCGCGATGAATGCGCGAACGGCGCGAATGCGCTCACCGACCCATTCAGCTGCACTGAGTATTTTGGTCGAATTAATCGTAAAAGCTATTAATTTCCTTTTTCACTTCCTTTGAGCTTGGAGTGTCTTCCGGAGCGTATAAAAAAAAAGATCGCAACACAAACGCTCGCTCTGTCCATTTCTGGTGTTACGATGAGAAATGGCCAGGGATAAAGTTTAATTTCTTTGGAGAAATTCATAACAAAAAGGTGAACGGCATGATAAACAGTGGACAGTGTGGAGTTAAAATTGAGTGAAAAAGTGCCACGTTTATAATTAATAACAAACGATGCCACATTCCGGCGAGCCCATCATAGCCCAACGTTCGCATTAATCATATTGTTGCACTGCGAAGCAAAAAATCACTTACCATTTACGTACGGTGAAAGATACAAATGTATTGTTCAGGAATGTCTTGCGTAATGTTTCCAGGCAAATAAAAGCTATTTATTTTTCATTCCATCAATGCAAACTGCTTTTTCATCGCGACCTTCATTTCACTAGAAATCATCATGAAAGGATAGTACCCAGCTTGCCCCGACGTTGAGCCGAGCAAAAAATCGAAAAGACTGATTTTCCACGGTTCTATTATTGCGCTGGGTACGGGTCCATTAATCTCCCAAACGGTACCGTGATAGTGGACGAAAATAATATTTCATCGACATCCCAATACCGGGCGGCGACAGTTTTGTGAATGGAATTTTCTACTCCCGTCGACAAATTGTGTTCCAATTCCTTATCTTGAACCGAAAAAAGCACATCCTGATAGACGGCCGGTTTACCATGGGGTCGTCCTCGGTACGAAAAACTACCTGCCCGAAATTCATTCCATCACGGATCCTTCCGACAGTCATTACGGGCACGAAGCATTTCACCTTCAAAGCAATCATTTGCAAATACTGGCCCGCAGCGGAAAGGCAATCCGCTACGGCCATCCGCTGCCTATTGCTATGCGAAAACCCTTTTTCCCCTTTTTACACCTGCCCGTCCCCGGGGTAGAAAACTTGAAAAGCCGTCCCGAAAGAAAGCAAAAGTCCCTTTTTTCCTCCTTTTGCGCATCGAACCCTTCCCATTTCACCCGTTTGGCAATGACTTACAGCCGTAGAGTTGGGTGGCGCCAACTTCCACTTTTCATATTTTCCCTAACAAATGCGCAAATACCATCGATTTCTGTCACCGAGTCCCTCGGTGCATTCGGTGTGATAGAAAGTTAGGGAAATGAAAACTTTCGCATACGCTTGGGAGCGATACCGTTCCTTTACCTCTCCGCATCACTCGAACGTCCACCTTCGCACCGCAAAGGTAAAGAAAAAAAAGGAACAGTAAAATCGGATTTTGGACTTTTATTCGCTGAAATTCCTCTGCCTTTCCCTGCCTGTTCCACTCCGCAGGAATCGTTTGTGAAGACAGAGTATTTTGTCTCCTGTGTTTTTTTTTTCATCCGGGACAGTTTTCTTTACCGAATACCGCTTTAGTTTGCCCATTTTTTGTACGACTGTATTTGCTGCCTCAGCTGGAAGAGATAACGCAAACAGAGTGACAGTTGTGATAAGCACAGGCGAATCCTCTTATTATCATGCCTTTTGTCCGTACAACTAACAGCAGGCATCGAAAGTGGGACGAAATGTATCGAAAGCATTATAAAAAGGAATTTTAAAACAGCTAAGAGCAATCACACTAACTTATCTTCAAACTATTTATTAAATGCTTAATCGTTAAAGACTCAGAACAAATTTGAAAATAAAAAAGACATATCCTATAAAAGGGTGATCTGCTACTTTAAATAAGATAAAACATACAAACGTGAATAAAAGCCGCCAAACAATAGATCTGGTTTTTTCTTAAACTTTTGTGCTTTTCACAATTTCTTCCCTTTTTAGTACAAATTTTAAAATATGTTTCTTATTCGAAGGATTTTGAATAAATGGAAGCATACGGCAAAACATACGCTTAAATGTGATTTCAAATGATTGTAACAAGGTAAAATGTTGGCATCAGTGTTTTGCTTGGTTATGAAAGAGGTTCCCAGTGAAAATAGCGAGGAAAACTTAAACAAATGCAAGTGAATATGTAGTGCTGTCAGTGATTGCATGGATTGTTCAGGCTATATCGCAACGTAAATGTATAGAATCTCAACTTGTTGCAGATGCTACATCATTGCTTCCACCATCTCGATGGCCATTAATTTAATGGCATACGATTTAATTGCGATACGATTCAAATGAAAGAGTTTCTAAAACACAACACATCGTTTTTGAAAACGGTTTCTTCATTAACTAAAGTAACTTCTCTCTGGTCATGAAATTTCCTTAGCTAATTGTAACGCTTGAAACACTCCGTTCATAATCAGATACATCTTTTCACCTTCCATTACCTGCCTGAAGACTGCGGTACAGTAATATCAGTACGCTGTGCATTGAAAGATGCTACTGCAACTACTAATCCCGGAGAGTGTCCTAATGTGTATCTACGATGCACAACTCATCCACGTTGCAACGCTGAGAATCGAATTGGCAGCGTACGTTTTTTTCCCTACCTACAACTTCCTAGCAATGAAGAGGTTCGTGCAAACGACACACAACACACTCCCTCTGCACATACGATGAAACTTTAATGCGCCCTTAATTGCACCGTGTGCACAAAGCTGCACTCCCTCGCAAACACAGGAACGCATACCGAGGATGATGTCCATACACGTCTGTGCCTGGCTTCATGTACACCACCTAGACAGGACGGCTGTCCCAAATCGGAGGGAAGTTTACGGTTTCTGAAAATTACCAAATATGCTGGACCTAGTTTTTTTACCGTACCATGCCCCCCCCCCCCTAACTCCAGCCCGAATGAGCTGGACGTTGAACCTACGACCGAGATGCGCGCATGATTTCCGATCTTTACACCGGCGATAGGATGATTGTACGGACGGAAGATTGTACCAAACCGTTCGGCTGGTACGATGCTAGCAAAACATTCGCTCGCCAGCGGAGGGACACAAACCAGTGTTTGGCAGTGAGCAAAAAAAAACACAAGTAGAAAGTGGAAAAACGTTTTACCGTGGGACACAGCGCCAGTGCGATGGACGATAGAAAGCTAACAATTATGGTGTGACAGCCGAACAGCTCACCATCATCGACAGCGACGGTGCAACACGCTCAGCACGCGGGTGGTGCTCGTGGGCGAGGAATCCCCGTGCAGCTAGTACGAGATCAACGAGACCGAAATTACACGGCCACATTTGCGTGCGAACTTTCAATAAAACGTATCGGAAGGCCAGGCACGCCCCTTCCAGTGTTTGCAGAAGTTAACCGAACTGGCATTATTACGCCCCATCCGGCGTACGATCGTCGATTGACTGCAGTATGCAGGCATGGTACTCCATTCTAGCGACAGCATAGCGTTAGCGAGAATGAAGAGTAAAGTGGTGAAGTGCATAGCAGTTGAGCAGTTCAAATGCTTATCACTTCAGCCTTCTTTACCCATTGCAAAGTGAGGAGTAAAACGAATTGTTTTCGGTGAGTCATAAAATGTGCTAACAGAGGCTTATTACTGTTGTTGTTTTTTGGGTGTAGTCGAACGAGTTCAGGCTTAAATTCTACGAATAAACAGTTTTTCCTTTCTGCAACTGCACAACCAAACACATAACAGCCAAAGGTGGTGAAGAGAACGATTGTGGGAATTTGCACAGTTCGTCAAACGTTACTTGTGTGAAGAATGTTTGAAAAAGCGATTCATTTTGTAATGCTTTGATATGATTTTGAAAATTTTACAACAAATTCTCAACCACATTGTTTTTTTAACGGTTTCTACCACGCACCCAGACACAGGGCAGACGATACTCGTTTCATCAAACCGATGCGCAACTAACTGCACATGATACCTTCCCAGCAATGATTGGCGTGCAGGTGTCATGTGCATCGCTATGCAATTATACGCCCTCCCTTTGTCGCAATACGTCATATCACCAAGCGCAACGACGATACAAACGATAATGGACGGTTTGTGTCCCCCAGCGCAGGTTCTAAAATTGTCCGTTAAAATAGAGAAACGAAACAAACTGTGCATCTTTTTTTGTTATTGCTAGTTTCTTATCGAAAACGCATCGGTGAAGTGATTCCGGTTGCGGCTAATCGCTACCGTTGATTGCTTTTGATCTTCCTGCAATTTGAACGCCACCATTCACGTGAACGATCCATCCCGGCAGTGTGCGGCAGCGGTGTGGTCAATTAAAACGTATGATCGGATAATTGTTGACTTCGGGAGGAGGTTTGGATCGTAATCGGTTCATCATACAGCCTGGGTTAGATGACAGTTCAGGCTTATTGGTTGGCTATTATTTTGGAATTCTCTTATCATCCTATTGCGATACAATAAATGTTTTTCTATTGCCAAGCAAGCTTTAATGAACAATATTTCTTTAATAAAGTTTAAGTATATCAAAACACATAGAAACAAACAACACCCATACAGCATTTCAAATATTTACAAATTAGCTAGAAATGTTTGGTTCTTAACCTCACCAAATCTGACTTTTTATGTTTATTTCTATATAGTTTTTACCTTCTTAAAAGGAAAAACTTTGACCTTCTGTCATTCGTTTGGTATGAGGTGGGACCTTTCATCACTTGAAACTGTAAGTTTTCAACACGTATTGATTATAACAGAAAAAAAACTATCTTGAGTGCGAATAAGACTTTCCTAATATCTGCACCGTGCGGGAAGGAAAAGAGTTTATTAAAGCAACACTAGAAGAACTGCATCAACGCCAACCCATCCGATGGAAGTTAAAATATTGCTCTATTTAGCCGATCAGCGAACCGTGTCACTACTGTGATTGAAGCACTTCCCTGCCCTCGCATGCAGAACAGTGCTAACCACCCCCTTCTTCCCCCGAAGTCCTTCACCTTCCGACACACAATGGCACATTAATTCAATGGAATAATGCAAAGCATGCATTCGGTGTTTGCAGTTGTTTAGCGAAGCAAAACCATGTGCGAGTGCACATGGGGTTGCACCTCCGTTTCTATTGTTTCCGGCGATTTCCAGGTGTGTGTGTGTGTGTGTTTGTTTCTCATACGTACAAATGTACCATGCTCGCAAGGTTCCATCGCCCATGAAAATACCATTTCACCTCGCAAACGAACGCTAACGCAACGCCAGCTGATGCTCTTGAAGTGCCGTACTAATTTTTATTTTCGTCTGCCTACATCGTTCATGTTCATTGTCCTCACGATTTAATGCAATTATTTTCTGTCCCGCTACGATTATGGTGTAGATTTTGCATATCAACCACCCGTGGCCATTTGGCCAGTACATTCCACTCGGTTCCGGAATTTTTATTCCACATAACAGCCGAACGTTATTGAAATGACCGATTTAGAAAATGGTACGCGCGGGTGGTATTCGAAAATGAACATTCCTGTCATAGGTGCATTCCATTCCATACGAATATCTGCATGTGTGGTAGAAAATGCTTGTCTATTCATTAATTAATTGATGTGAAGGAATTCACCACTGTGTACATTCATATAAGAAGTGCATAATTTTGTTTGATGCTATTCATCACTGTAAAATGTCATCTGAAAAAAGTGTGCTATAATGTCAATTTTATGAAAATGACAGAATGGTTTGTTACTCACGCACCATTTCGTGAAAGACCAAGGGAGTACAAACATTATAACGTGGGTATCAGAAAGAACAAATTTTCAACATGATTCCACACCTGCAAATGAGCTGCTAGCTCATGAACGTTGTTCACTTTGTTAAAATTAAATTAATCCCCAGCTCCTTTCATTCAAACATTTACAATTTCTACAACGAATTAAAATATGTGATACAGACGTTTGCTTAACGAAGGCTTGACGCACTGCTAAAACTTGATTAATTTTTAATGTTTCTATCTTGCAAAAAAACAAAACGATTCATGCAAAATTCAATTTTAATAAAATTTACCTGTTCTCGGTGAAAGTTAAACTTCGTAAAAAGGTACCCCACAGGATCATTCTATGTTTCCATTTAATCACTAGTGTTTAAAATGCTTTTTTTTCTGAAAACCATTTTTAAATTAAACCAAATCAATTTCACTACACTAAGTGGTAAATGCACAATTGCACAAACAACGCTCCATTTGAATCAATATGCAATGCAACTGAAACAAAGAAGCTAGAACTGGTATGGGCATTGCTGATTGCAAGCGTTCAGGCAAAGCAAACAGAATTTATCGTTTATTCCAAACACAATGCGAAAACGAAAAAAAAAATCGTCATCGTCCTACTATTAGTGGTTTCATCCCGATCTGCCATGTTCATCGAATGTGAAGCAAAATGTCGCGTCGGCGCTGCCTCAATTAAGTCTGCGTGCCGGTGCAAATCCACACTCACAGTGTAAATAACTCCATATGCCATCCAGTGAAATGCGAAAAACTACAATCCGTTCAATGTGAATTAATATTTCGAAAAATGAAAAAGAAAGGAATAAAAGTATGAACGATAAATCCGAGCTGCTATGCATCGGCAGGATGCATTTTTGCCATTCACGCAAAACACATTGTGCTTTCCCATTAGCAGCAGATTGAGCGTCGTCTGTTTGCATCAAGCGTTGACATACGGAAACAGAAATGTGAAATGAAAAAATAAACAGTCTGGCAGCAAATAAATAACAATTCAATCCAGTTTACCATTTTCGCCGATCCACGCGCGAATCAAATGGTGCGCATCGTTAATGAATTTTTCCTCTTTTATGAGTTTTTAGTCCAAAACTAAAGGGAGGGCTTTTCAGCGTCAATTTTATTAGTCGTACTCTTATACGAACTCTTAAATTTTCCCGTACTTTAATGCAAACTCTTGTCTTACTTGCAGCACAAACATCTATTTCCAGCAAATGTACAGTTTTACTGCCGTGCACCATTTCACCTAATCAATAAAGTGTCGCCCATAAAGCCCTAATCCTGCACAGCCACACACACACACACACACACACACACACAGCACTTCATAGAGCTGCTCCACTGTGGTTTTCCCACACCCTGTGAGGAGAACGTGGAACCGCAAATCAATTTCCAATCAACCGAACAGGCTCCCTGCTAAGGATGTGGGGCACCACCAACGCCACGGTAGGCGGCGGGCTCTGTCACCGGGCTTTTGGCACCAGTGAAAGTGACACCTGCCTGACAAAAGGCAAATTATTCCCATTCCACCACACTCCCGCCCAGTCAGCTCTCGCTAAACCTCCGTTAAGTGGTCCCGAACACTGGGACTGCTACAATTGAGAAGGGAAAGGGCGCTACAAAGACACAAGCCGCCGGTGGGTGGTACGTTTGACGTTGGGGGGGGGGGGGGGAGGGGCGGTGGTAAAAAAGAAACAGAATCGAAAACGAGCATTAAGGTAACCTTGCCACTCAAGCTGTGCGTAACGAAGCGATATGAAGCCGGGACCCGCCGCTTACCCAATTCCAATTTCATCGATTCGTGGAAACGTTCAATTCATCGTTAATTCAATTTAAGGATCTGCGGCTGCGTCGGGCCGAATTTTGACTGCCGCGAGGGCCCATTTGTGTTTGAGCGCTTCATATTTATCACTGGCAGGGTACGGTGGGGTGGCTTTACGTTGCTGTAAAAGGCAAGCGCCTTCTTAGCCTTTTTTACTGTAAATTGGCGTCGAAAACAATTTGCAAGGATTATACACTGTATCCTTACAATAATTGGATGGCTTAAGAGTCCAGCGGCTGACAGGATTGAATTTCCATCCAAAAATTAATTGAGCTTTGTAAAGCATGAAAAGGATACATTTGTATCGGGGCCGTTCATTTCAAGTTATTTGAACAAAAACAAAACGAAAAACCCGAAAGGAAACCCATCATTTGGTAAATTTTCATCAACCATACAGCTTTCGGCAAATAACTAGACAGTTCAAAGTAAAAGTGATAATTTTTTTTTGACAAGATCACACGAAAGCTTTCAATTCTCTCGCTATCCAAGCACAATCAGTGTCGGTCTGACTGTCTCCAAGCGGTCGATAGCGCGGTGCTTCAGCACTTTTTAGCGATAGCGTAAACATTTCGCCCATCGCAAAAGTACGTCAGCTGTATCTGCGATGGAAATTTGTATAATTCCATCTCGGCAGCAAGATTAATTATTTAAATCACATCCATTCCACCGAAAACACGAGAAAGTGCTGAATGTTGATGAGGTTAAATCGATTATCACCGGGCGACCGGCGGTGCGGGGCCGTGCCAGCCCCCTTGAAGCCGCTGGCAAACGGGAATATTACATAATAATGAAGCGATGGCTAAATATAGACAGCTAGTAGGAAGGTGCCGCACACCGTACCGTACTGTGCAGTACGGTGAATGTAATGAACAAAGCTGGCGCACTTGCGCTTCCGGCAAGGAAAAGCTAGAAATGTTTACGTTGGCGGAAAAGCAAATTATAGAAAACGCTGCTAGCTTCTAGCTTATCTCACAAAAGATCTCCGCACGAGTGACTTTCTCTGTCGTGGAATGCAGCGTTTATTTTGTATTAATTTTGACCACCGAGTTGAAAGAGACGTGTACTGTTTTAGAACATTTTTTGTTTTACAAAACCACCGTCTATCTAGCCGCAAACCAGCTCCACAAACCACACAGATGTGGCATTTACAGCCCAACCACAAAATGATTGTCAAGCGCAGAGGAAACCGCGAGGTGCGGATATGGAACCAATTTGTAATTACAGTATCGTAAAAGGGTGCATTTAATCACATCATACATTATCACCCAATGTCACCGTACCATGGATCAGATACCATTAAAGCCAAATTAGTCTTCCGCATCATAGCCGAAAAAAAACATTTACCAAACTCATTAATATCCTCATTTTTTTCACGCACAATGTAAATACCAAGCCCTCAATACTGCAGCAGTAAATCCCACAATCCCATTAGCACTACATTTGGCACCCGATTTCTGTTTTTTTTTTTGTTTCGGTGAGACACATTTTGAAGTTGGTCGCAAGAAAGTCCACTAGACATCAAAAAGACTTTACCCGGACAATCTGCTGTGGGTCGTGCCAGTTAATGGACAGTAACGCGACGATAATTACACCCATTAGCGGAAAGCCTTTTCCCCGCCCGCACAGTAGCTTTGGCTGAGCACTTCATGCCGGCAATGTCACCGCGTGCGAAAAACTACCGCAAAGAAAGCCACGGTCCAAACAGTAAGGGAGCGTGGGTTTTTTGCCATTTATCAACTGGGTCCAATCTACTCTGACCAACTCTTCCGAGCGCTCCTGCCACCCTTTGCAGTGTGACAAATCACGTCCACGGTGATAAAATGGGCTCCGAATGGCTTGAGGTTTCTAAAGTGTTGCTCCATTTTGCATTTATATCAGCGCCGTTCCGTCCATTCCGCAGCCCTTTCGGGAACGCTCCAACATCCATCAACTCCGCCTCCCTCCACCACCCCTCCGCCGGCTGGAGGGTGGTGGTTGGGGGCGGGTTGACGGGTGGTAGAAAAATATGATGCGTTCGTTTTTCCGGAGCCGGCCGAGTGATTATTCACGCCGAGTTCACGAGCCAAACCAACCCAGAAAGCTGTCAACGATGTCCGAATATTCCTGATGGTTGATGACGAACCGCTGAGGCTGCCAAAAGCTCCCCGCACAACGTGACAGAACCGGCGGTAAAGGTTAGAGCAATCACCATTACCAACACCCGGCGCTCTCCCTCCCCCCATACCGGTTCGCTTATCATAATCCGTGCTTTCATCATCATTATCTATGGGCAGAAATCTCATCCTCCGCCTCACACCGTCCGTATGATTTACCGTGTGGCCCTTCTGCTGCGTAGGTCACTGCCTGTCACCGGTCGGGTGTACATGGTCGGGAGCATGAACTTCATGGCATTAGGTGGTGTTTTTTTTTGCGGCTAGTTAAATTCTAATTTAAATTCGGCCCCTAGAGAATCTTTCTTTCAATCTCTCTTTGGGCATGAAATTACAGCAAAACAGCAACAGCGAAAGGGTGTTTTTCATTGAAAGAACTTTAAAATTGTTTAAAATAATTAACAGGAGATAGGAAAGACACTAAAGAACGCATCTTTTAAAATTTGAAAATTGGCTAAGGTTAACTTTAATAGAGCGCAAACTAACATTCACCTACGTAAACACTCTTGAGTAAAATAACATGAAATTATATACTACATCTAATATTGAGCCAAAAGAGGGTGGAAATACTTTATGTAATTATTATGCAAGATATCACTTTTTACACTTGCCTTGTAACGTTTTGTCATAAATTATAAGAGTGCTTTATGCTTTCTGTGCGAAAAAACTTGATATCTTACTACTTTGGCTCCATTTACCCCCAACGGCAAACAGTTGAAAACGCACGTCAGTCACTATAACGGACACTTTCGATCGATCGCATAAAACATTTCACCGATAGTCACCGAAATCAAAGGAGTCAAATAGAAGCCTATTTGTTATTCTATGCTCATGCTAATTGATGCTTTCTCGCTTCGAAATTACAAAATAATAAGAGCCCTACTAAAATCACACTCTCTACACAACTCATAAATGCTACAGCGCTATGCATTCGCCCTCTCCCGATTATGCATTCATACATTTCCCAGATGGAAACGCACTCATATACACACACCCCTATTAACAGCTTCATTATTAATCCACACCGCGGCATTCATCGCGCGAAGTGCATCAGCTCTGCGTCTGCGACTGCAACCGGCCAGTGTGTGACAGCATAATTACGAACCCGGCCTGCACAACCAGTGGCCAGTGGCCCACTCAGTATGATCAAACAATTTCCAGCCCGGCCACCCCCTTCCCCCTCACACCACCCGCCAGCGGTGAATGGCACTCGTGGCGCTAAAATCGATCATTGCAGGCCGAGAACTGTGCCGTGCCGTCTGCACATTTCGATTCGGAAAGTATGTCACACGCCAAAATGCGGCACTTTCGGCCCAGCTCAACGCCCGCTCAACTTAATCAACCATTTCCCATCCCCACACGGCAGGCACCATCCCCTTTCAGCTGCATGCACCTCTGTTTGCATGCCTGTTTGCTCCGGTGAATATTAATTATAATGAAATTCGATCATTTATTTATCAACTATTCAAACGAACGATGGCCCCGCGGTCCCCGGGATGATCTCAAAACTGACGCTTTCATCCCCTCGACTCCCTCTACCCGTCCCGGTACATGCCACTTTTCAGCTGGAGCACTGAGAGACAGACACTGGCGGAACACATGCGCACTTGTTGGAAAATCGATTGCCCGAAACGATGCCCGTTCGCTGCGCTTGTGTGGCGGCCAAACCCGGCGAAACGCTTCCGCTTCCTAGGACCATGCACGACTCCGGCGGTGAGTGCGGCCGGCCCGGTAAGCCTGTATTTGCTGTTGTCACTACAATTCGAAAATGAAAGGATAACACACGCAGCCACGTATGCTTCTGCTTTCCAACCTTTGTGCTGGCACGTCGGTCCACGATTAATTATCCCTCGGCAAGCGCCCGGCCACCGGGATAGCAGGGATAAAATTGTCATCGTTCAAGTACGGCCATGTAATCATGACATTAGCTTGCCGAGCGGAGTAATTAAAAGATTTTCGTTAACGTCAGACTGCATGATTGGTCCGAAAATACCGCTTTTCGCGCTTTTGTATCGTTTATAAAACGACTCAAACTGTTTGAGAACAGTATGCTACAGTTGTTCCTTCCATCATTTCAAGCGAAAACGTTAGCTCCGAGAAACGGGAAGCGAAGCTTCAATTACCTTTGTTCACTTTTTGTTAAACGAAATAACTGCTCGCACTAAAAGCATTGCAAACTTTTCTACCCTCCCATAAGTTGCTCTAGAAGCTCTAGAGCCGGTAGCAAAAGTCGACAATCAACGTTTGGCAACGGGGGAGGGGGGGCAACTTTTCCAATGCCATTGCACTCATGCCACTGTACTTAGAGTTGGAGCCGGTTTTTGATGCACACAGCCGGCTAGTGCTGTTTAAAAATGACGAACACTTCTAGTAGAGAGCGCTTCAAAGTTTTCCATGGCAACATTTAAACTTTAACGTTGATTAAAACCCTCCCCAAACTAGGTTTAAGGCTGTGCCTGCTGTGCTATTGAAGTTTAAACTGTGCCTGCTGTGCTATTGAAGCGCACCATTTTCCCTCTTATATCTTAAACCGAACTGATTGTCTCACATAGCTAAGCAATACAAATAAACGCAAAATCGTAGCTGACTCAATCGATCGCTTCCATTAAACGTGTAATCAACTTTTTCCTCACACATGCTCATAAAAAAAACTACCAATCATAACGCGCAATAAAACAATGTAAACAATCTGAAGTAATTTAGAAGAGTTATGTGCCTTACCTCACGGCACCCCACGGCAAGTTTCAAGCTAAATAACCAACCCAGAACTACACGCCGGCCTGGCACCGGTAGCACGCCCTGCATTATTTGTAACCCGCTTCCCGGGAGCCGGTAGCGTGCAGTGTCATTTAGAATGATGTATTATGTTTCGTCCTAGTTATGGGGCCACCCCGCCGGCCAACCTTCGGCCAACGGTGCGCCAAACCAGTGACCTGCATCCAGCGGTACAAACATGCTGAATAATGTCGGTCGGTCGGTCGGGAACATGGTTCAAAATGGATGCAATTTATAAGCGAGTATGATCGTGACACAAACTATTATCTCGCTCCCGGCTGCACGGCTGCTTGGGAACGCTGGCAGCTGAACCGACCGGCCGCTGGGTGGGCTGGTGCGGAAGTAACGAGGAAAACCCAGCGGCCAGGTTGCACCATAACGCTATCATTAGAGAAGGCCAAAGGCTGGGCTCACCGGTTGGAGCAGAAAAGAATTTTGGTAAACGGGAACGGGTTGACCGTTCCGACATTAACCCAGCCCTCGATCTAACTGTGAGTATTCGAATATGTTCCCTTCCGTTTGGAAAATAAACATTCAATCCAACACTTACCTGCTACATGTTTCAACGACAGCACCCGAGAACTATGTACGATATATTGGTTATAATCATCAATATTGTATTGGATGGGCTTCACGTAACACGACACTCGTTTTCACTGTTGTTTTCCTTTCCTTCCCTTTGCTTCAATTCTTTAGAAGCATCAGAAAGCACAATTTCACTCGGGCAATTTCTATGTTAATTCCGCACCGATTCACTGATTAATTCATGCAGCTGCACTTGCCAACCTACGGTTGCACTTGCCACCTTCAAGCAAACTGGAAACAAAAATAAAAAAAACCCATTTCACCACACCAACCCGAAAACCCGCAAGGCACGGAGCAAAAGCGAACGAACGAAACGTTTCTCCCGGGTGCGATTTCGCGCGTTGGAAACAATTTTAAAAATCTCAAACCAACCACGACCCCGTTGCCCTCCGCCTCCGGCTGGAATCTGAGCTTAACTTCCTTTTCCGCAATCAATAGGCACGAATCTTGGTCCGTTGTACATTCTCTATTTTTCACGCAGGACCAGACACCACGGGGAAACGGAGCATACGCGTGCCACAAACGTAAGCGGAAGAGGCAAAGTATTTAAGGAAATCACCACCGTCTACCACTGAATGCTTCGGCGGCAAGGTTGGTTAGGCCTCGACCATGCCACGGTGGGCATATTTCACTTCCCTTTTCGTGTGCCCTTAGCTTCCTGCCACTGATGAGATGTGGCGCACAGAAACAGCAAAAAGGAAATTTGCGTACAGCAGTTTCATTCCGCTTTTCCAGTCGCCACTTTAATCCGATCTAGCGTTTGGTTGAAGTTTTTTTTTCATTCCCTTTTACCTTGCACGCTGTCTGCCTGATTTCACACTATGCGATTTACTCGACCGCCCCACTAACCGCTGTGCCAGTTTTACGCTCGTGGCGGTAAAAAATCCTTTCCAACACTCACCCATACGGCTACCCGATCACATGCGTTCACATATGGCATCCTTTGATGGGTTTGCACTTTCACTAAATTGCTTTTCACACAGAGTCGCATTCTCGCACCTTGCATTGGCCACGGGTTCAAACCACACCTATGTATGTGTGTGTGTGTGTGCCGCGTATGTATGTTACAGCTTCACGCGCACTGCATTTACACCCGGACGAGCGTCTCCACCGTTGATGTGTTAACCAACCCTACCCCAACACTCACATATAACCTCTCTCCCCCCCCCCCTGCCCTTTCCCTTTGTCACACCTGAACGATTGTATTTTTTTTTTTTGTGTGTTTCTCCCTTTCTTCCGCCAACAGCGAACCGCTGACAGCGCACGCACGCATGCCGTCCAGTGTCGGCTGCGAGACCTCTGTGACTTTCGTCTAGCAGCGAGAGCAAACGGTAACTGAGATGAAAACGCACTGGGAAAACTCGAATGCCCCCGACTCGGCCGAAAGCCGAATCGCGTGCGGGCCGCTTGGAGTTGGCCGCAATCAGTCCTACTGGGTGGCGCTTCCCCTCGACGAACGAACAAACTCCAAATCACGCTCACCGACGCACCCAGTGAGTGGGCAGGGTGAGCAGAGGCTGTGAGAAAGCTTTGTTGTTTTTTTTTCGCGTCACTATTGGGCCGAGCGCCCCTCATGGACACTCATTTTCTCACGCAAATAACGGAGAAGTGCGGAGAGACTGGCATTTTCAAGAGAAATAAAAACAAAGAGAAAGAGAGAAAGCGTTTCCGAGAAGCGTCCGAGAAAAGATATGGAGAAAAAATGTTGAGAAATGAGTTACCCATCACTTGATATGATGAAGAGACAATGAAAACAAAAGGGGTAAAGCCATCTTCCGTAAGCTATACGTTTTAACAGATTCAGCAAGAAGGGATGAAGTGCTGTTGTACATTCTTTTTCTTTCATGTTTCAAGTTTAGGTTCACCATTGAAGAACTCTCAAATTCTAATATTAATGTACTTCCCTAGCGATCCGTATCAAACTACCGGCTGTAGTGGAATAAATATTGTACCAGACTGTGCATGAGCGAACCCATACTGCCCAGAATGTCTTCCCGAAACCCCGAAACCATTATCCTGAAGATAGCATACGCATACTTTCGTTTGATTTATTGTTAACCTCGGTGTTCCAATTTCCTGCACCACTCGCACACACACACACACAAGCGTTTCAAACAAGCATCCGTTCTAAACCGGTGCCAATTGAAAGAAGAGTGAACAGGAGTTTACGAAAACCAGATGCTCGAACCTCTCCACTCTTTCGCTCTTCCGTGAAACCCGCACAGCGCTATGTTCTCGTCTCGTGTCCCCTTCCGTGCAGCTACCATTTACCCTTTCGCTGACCAACGCAACAACGCATCCAAGACATTCATCGATCTTCCACTGTGTGTTTGCCCCGTTTGCAAAACCCAAAACTCTCGATACCGTTTTCAGCGGTGTTTTCCCGTAAGATAGGACGGAGAGAAAATAAACGGACGAACAGGGAGAACATATCTTATGCAGTGCTGTTTGCCTACCGTTGCGTTCTAGGCGAGCATCGACGTATCCTACCCTTCCTGCTGCAAATGGTAGGAATTTAATTTTGACCACACTACAGTTCAATGCTGTTCGATTTTAGCAAAAAACCCGGTTGTGCTCGGTTGCGGCAAGTGGTGCGTTCTTTCCGCTGTCTATGGCGGGTAAAGTAAAGCTGACCTGCCTAAACTGAACACACGGTACCGTTGGTATATGGTTTACCTTCAAAGTGAAACATTCATGTGGCTGGAAGAACGTCTGGAAGAGAACATACCGTCGGTTGCGGAAGACTATAATTCGTTTAAACCGGAGAAAGAAGGTTAAAGTGGTTATTTTTACACCGCACCTGAACCTTCGTAGCAATAAACATGAACCTGATACTCGTATAAAACAGCGGCTTATGTGCACGGGCATCATTTTAACAAGAGTCAATGCTAGCGTTCGCTTACTGTGCGGGAAAAGCGAAGCCACCGTAACATATTTCTCTCAATTTAACCTTCTTAAAGCAACTGATGGAATAAAATAAAACATACAAAACATACAAAACTCTCAATCACAAACAAACGCCCCGCGATCATGGACCACACTTTTCGGTTTTTGGTTTGTTTATTGATTCATCCTCGCGAACAATTTGTCCCCCCGGTGTTCGATCTTAGCGTATCTGTCTTTCCCCCTCTCGAACGTCTGGATCGGGTCTGTCAATTTGTCGCTTGTTGCCAATTTTACCTACACACTCCTTATTTACTCGCCTGTTTCGAGGGAGCGTAGCGTCCGTTCCCTAAACCTGGACCGCAGAGCGCGAACCGATCGATAAACATCAGGTTCGAGTGTTGCCTGCTGTCCATCACCAAACATGTTGGCCCATTTGTGTGTGTTTGGTTGAACTGGCTGAAGTTGGTTTAATTATTGGTCCACTTACCTTCCGGAGGCGGGTGGCTTCTTTTGACTTTGCCGGACTCGACGTTATTGGACGTAACCGTACAACAAACCGACTGTCAATTCCGATGCACTTTGATTCGCTCGTTAGTTGTAGTGTGAATTGGGCGCCGCGCATTGTTTGGCCAGCTCATTAGCGTGCCATTGTTTCATTTTCCACTTAAGTGTACTTATTTTCACAATGGCAGTGGAAACTCACCGTGCTAACTAGTGGTACTGCAATGCAAACCCTGCCGTCGCTCCTGTTTGTTGTCAATTGCTTCCCCGACAGACAGCAAAACGCTCACTACAAAAACTTGCTAAGCTGATTACATCCGTCGGTCAGGGTGCTGGTTGTGCTGCTGCCTGCAAATATCTATCATAAAATGAGCCAAATTATGCAACAATGATTGAAAAACAAGCCCACCAAAGAAAAAAGTCTGAACATAAAAGTCTGGAAACTCGCATCCAGCCAGCGTAAAGTTTTCTCATTCCGTCCGCAGCCCCAAAAAAGGACGTGCCTAGGTGAAGAGCAAAACGAGATGAGATGGGACAGTAAAAGCTGTATTGTGCTGGTTGTATTATATTTATCGTATGGTAAGAGGTCCGAACAAATACTAATTCATTTGCAGGCATAAGAAAACCTGGCTACTGGCTGCTGGCTGACTGTTTATGCCTACCCGTCGGTCAAGTTTTTCGCTTTATAGTAGTAATAAAACCATTCGCAGGAGGACAGCTTGGCGTTAAGGGCAGGGTGGCGTTTATCGATAAACAGAGTAGTTAATTTTGCTAAACGATATGCCTTCGGTACTGATTATTGAATACCTTCAACATTTACATCAGTAAACAATACAACACAGTTTTTTGTACGAATTTCGAGATATTGTACTGACAAATCGTTAAAAACTTGGCGATAGATCTTACATCAAATTATCAATATTTCTGACATTCATCTAAAGGCTTGAAAGTACGTCATTTTTCTCGAAATACTTCTTTGTGTAACGATCTCCTTCTCCGCCTTACTATTTTACTGGGATACTATTTTTAATTGTTACTATTATTAATTTTCTAATTAATACTATTTTTCCAACTAACTTTTTCTTCACTCTTGCTTTGTCACATTTCATCGAAGTTCATGTAAATGACACCTGCAAGATCTGTTCTTCGATTTCAAAAAGATTAATGTACCTGATCCTCGCAAATCTTCCTTCAAAACCCTCCGATACAAAACGTTAGCATCACAGTGATTACGGTAACGAATAATCTAATTTTGGTCCATGTGCTCATAATATACGGTCGTAATAATCGCTGCTTGCCCCGAAACGCGGCGGTCAAACCGTATAGACGTATGTCAACGAAAATCGCATCATAAGCAGTGCCCACCCCTCGTGCAAACAGCACGGACTAGATATGAACGAAGCGATATGCTATACCATGTGCGTCGAGAAGAAAAGCAGGAAGAGACCGAAAAAAAACAACCTCATCAATAATGCATTTAATCTCTTCGCGGTCTAATGTGAAGCTGGCAGCACACTTGCGGTTTTCCTCTGTTGCTTCGCCAACTGATTGCTTTCATATTTTATTACGCGTCTTGTTCGTTTTTTTCTCCCCTTATCCGTTGCGTGGATGGGTTCACAGACACATATTTTGGACGCAGATTTCCACCCATTTTCCCGCATGTGTGCAAAGGCTCGAACCGAAATGGCCCCCGGAGTTGTTTTGTGTACGGCGCTAGGCATCATGGTGACGATGACGTACGCAGTCTGGCCTCCACGACCTGATTCCGCAGCCGCAGCATCAAAGCTACCGCTACCGAGCGGACACACACACACATAAAACCAGCGCTCTAGGCGAAGAACGTTGTTATCGTTTGATAGCATCGGTTGATTATGATTGATGGATGGATCACTTTCGCTGCCATTGACGTGTGTTGTTTCATTTTTTATCAGCACCATCATAAGCTGCTGGCGAACTCTTTAACGCAGCGCGCGCTAGGGTCCTTCGTGGCGGCGTGTTCCTGGTGGCAAAAATAAATCGACCGCATTGAGCGTCTACTGTAAAGTGAACCTCTGTGTGGGGAAGCAATACTTTTATCACTGTGTAAAAAATAACACCGTTCTGGTGTTAACACTTTATGACAGGCGTGTCGCGAACATAAAGCTGTTTTCTGCTTTGACGTTCTATACGCCTAAATGTATGCAACCTACGTATACTGAGATTTACTTTGATGTTGAGTGCCTTAGTATGATATTTAGCAATGGGGGGGGGTGAAATTTATTGTTGAGGGCATTGTACAAACTTTACAGAAATAATTTAATTTAATAGAACGGCTTTTTAAGAACGTTTTTTGTGTAGAACAATTTATAAGAATTTGAAACCAGTCAAAAGCAAAATTTCAATTTTTTTCTGCTACTGTGTAAATCTTCATTGTGCAATTTTAGATAAAACCAACACTATTTGAATTAATATACTAAAGTGCTCTCGTTGACCCTTAGACCCTTAGACACTTGGTAGGCAATAATTGACTAAAATATTTCGCAATGGAGACGCCTTGTACCTGTTGCATTTTATTCTGTGGAATAATTTCACGACAGTTTCAACACAGCTAAATTTTTAAAATCATTTAAAATGTCAAAGTCATGGTAAGAAAACGGTATTCGAAAAACATTATTAAAACCTCTTACAAACTTATGTTTGTAAAAAAATCTAAACTTCCTTTCAACAAGAACAATTAAAGCTGAGCAGCAGGAACTGTTTACGTCTGCATGTCGATTTATCAAGTTCGATGAGCTTAACGTTTCGTTAACATAACATTTTTTATGGTAATAAAGAGAATTTGTTAGTAAAACATGTTCAAGCAACGCAAATAACGCTTCTTGCAAAATAATTTTCTTTCTCAACACTTCAATAAAGCAGAGAAATAAAACCTAAGTCCTCGAAACGCGATACACCTTAAGAAAAAGAAACAATGTACCCTAAACCGCTCAGCCCACTTTTCATTTCAGCACAGTGGAAGTAAAAAGATTTGCTACTTTTGAACAAAGTATTGCCCACATTTCACCATCATTACCCATCTACGGTGGGGGCAACTGCTTCTTTAACCAGCGGTAGCTTTGCTAGCAGCAGGTAACAGCAGCACAATGGCATAGTTTTTCGCCTAGTTATTCCTCGTTTCCTAGTGCTCTTGTTTCGGTTTCGTAAACTATGAAACAAGATCCCCTGCCGCTCTTTGCTTCTTGGAACGTTCAAAAAGTAAAAAAACAGCTACCCCGCCCCGACGCATGTACCAACGTTGCTGCAAAAAGTTTATCAATTTCGCGGTAGTTTTACTTCTTCCAAGGCTTCGTTCCGAAACGCACACCAGCGGAAACGTCGGCGATGCGTCGTTTATTAAAAGCAACCGACGGGTGGGGGTGCACCCGTTTTAAAATTCATGAACGCAGGCAACGTTTTGGGAGCACCCACAGGCACCACATACCGGATGCATGCATGAAGGATGCATCGAGGTTGCATATATGTGCGTACGAGCGTGTGTGCAAACAATGTAATACATTGTGAGCACCAGTTGTTACATTGCTTTTAGTGGAATTTACAATCTTGTTATGATTTTATCACCGTCAGGCACGAGCAGGCTTGTTTTTGTGTGATTTGTTAAACAGAATTGGTAAAAAGCTTTTTCATTCCGCATTTCATTCAGCACTTATTGCTATGATTTCTGCGTTTCAAATCACGTAGATTGGCTTTTTCAGTGAACATGGCAAATATTAGCCTGAATGTATCGCTATGTTAGGCAAACCATATGGAGCTGTCAAAGCAACGGGACAAAAAGTCAAAAAGCAAATATTCACCAGTTTTCCCCCTTTATTCCACACGCTTTTTGAGTCCTGCTTCCTGTTTAAAAAATATAACTTTGAATTTGATACACACCTTAATTGAACAAAATCAATATTAAGAATAGCTTTAAGGGTTCAATACCCTGCTATTGCTGGATATTTCATATTGAATATCCTTATAAAATCATCTATACAGCTCTGCAAAGGCTAAAAGGAGCCTTTCTCCAGAATGTTGTTAAGACCATTTCTTAAAACAATTTCTAGATTCCAACATTTCCAAGCGAAGCTACTAAAACTATTTCGAAATTTTGTGCAAAACTGTATATTTTTAAATAAAAAAAAAACTCAATTGGGATTAAAAATGTGTAGCAGATGTTCATAACCGTTTTCATAATACAAAAAAGCTGTCACTATATATTTATTTTGGATTTTCTTTGCAAAATCACTACACTCTAGAACTCAATTTCCATATAGCTGAACTGATACAGAAGGCAGCTTTTATAATTAAGGTAATAATAATGGCTGCCTTTACGTTAAGCGCCGTAAAATCTTGTTGAGCGACACTTTAAGATCATTTACGAATAAGCGAGTACGGTTGTGATCCTTATAAAACTGATAAATCTTTAAGAAGTGTCAAAATAATGTATTAAGTGCAAATAGTTTTATGACGCCACACATGACACTATGAAGAGTCAACCCCAAAGGGCAAAAATAATTAGCTATGTTAAGAAAAGTGTTTAACAGACATGCCGGTACAGATAATCTTAAGGATATCGTTGCATGAGTTAGTTCATACTGGGTGCTCTTAACATTTGTAAATAAAGGCTACTTGGTCTTAAAGAACAAGGAACGGATTGATTTAATATGAGTAAAGTAAAGACGAGTTAGTTTTGAGGCAAACAGCCTTAAACTGGTTTCTAACAAAGTTCTAACAATTTTTTGACAATAAGTTTTTAACAATTTTTTGGCAATAAGTTTTAAACAATTTTTCGACAGTATGGTTTTTACTTGACGTAAATTTCAGACAAAAGAGTCTATTTGGTAGAGAACTTTAAAGCGTATAAACATATAAACATTTTTGGGCCATCTTTTAAGTAAACATTCTAAAGACGCAATCAAACAGTACAATTTGAGAATTTTACCTGCTAAAATGGGACTTTAACTTTTGCGTTGAACACACGAAACTGTCCCGTTTAAATACGATAAGTCTGGCCAGCCTAACTGTAAAGCAAACCCAATGCCACACACAAGTAACGCTGGACGTCGATCAGAACGATACTTTCCAATTAAAATGTTTCTAGAAGTAATTGGATTCAAAGCTCAATCGACCCCCACCCTCAAACTGACCTCACCGAACCATCATTAAAATCTAATAGCCAATTTAGCACACATACTTGCAGCCCTTTCCCGCACAGCCTTCCCGTACCCTGCTGGGGGATCAATTACGTTTGAGTTAGATTGTTTTTTTTTTTTCGTTATTTCGGTACAGACGTACCGTAGCGTAGCTGCTGCATTCCCTGGCTGAACGGTCATAGCCACCGGAGATAGTGAAGAGATTTAGCACAAACTTTTCCAGCAACTGCTGCACCGAAGGGTATAATATATTGGAACTTACCTCTCTGTTGCTATCTTCCTGTTTTTTTTTACCTTCTAATACTCTCACTCACATCTTTGCTGCTTCATTTTTCCTCCCATTTCAAAACGTCCTTTCAATGATTGTTAATTCAATGCACATAATCTGTAAACTTTCCAGCGCCAGCTTCAGCGAACGTTGATCAGCACGTCGCCTCGCACCGTACTGTACCGGGTGCCGGCAGCGAGTCAACCGACGAACGACGCTGGGGACGAGAAAGTAATAGTTTTCATCATTTCCTCCTTTTTAACCATGCAGAAAGAGGGAACGGATGAGAGAGATGGCCAACGTGCCCTATAACGTACTGCCTACCAGCAGGCAGAAAGGGGTTTCGCCTTTTGCTGGCCCGACCCTGGCGACGACCTGATTGTAGATTCAACAGCGTAGCTGAGGAAAGTTTGCGACTTACAGGAAGAATGTTTTCTCCCGGAAGCTTCGATCACTTACTCCCGGCCCGGGCAATTGGGTTACTCGCTCCCTGTGCCGAGCACTGATGAAACCTTATAGATACCAGTTGATTCCCTTACGTAACGTACGTCGGTGATGGCAGAGGGACTAGGGCATGTTGAACGAGCGGACCACACATCACTCTGTCCCAGTCCCAGGGCGGCACGTGTAACATTACACTGAAACTTTTGCGGGATCCACTCACCCCCGCCCATCGGTGGGTAGTGCAAGGGAAAGCCAACAAGTGAACGATTCCACAATCTCTAGCGAGCCTGCGAGGGCCAGGGCAGATACAAGGGGAATCGGTTGATAGGAAAGAGCCTCGCAGCTCAAACAAACATAGATTACCTTCGAGTGCAATTCATTCTACTTTCGCTCCCATCAGACCAGCCTGAAACATCTACCCGTACCATGCGCACCGGAAGATACAGGGCATCCTTAGGGGAAAGGATGTGTGACCTAGCAAAGATGGCAATTTGGTCGGCACACATCACTTGATGGGGGGGGGGCAGAGATGGTGCACAGAGGAGCACATGGAAGCAAACGTGCCACGCGTACAGTGTGGAAGATTTCGTGCACCATGGGGAACTTAAAATTCTCAACGCCCCCTGAAGGATCTTCATCGTTTCAGCGCTTTTCATCGATGCATCATCGTGGGAAATGGAAGCAGTTGCAGTTGTGAGAAAGCTTCCAATGCAACTATGTTTAGGGGTTGCCCAGGAGCGTTTGCGTCCCGATCGTGGTAGCCGTTGCCGTACTGGCCTTCGATTTATGAGAATGTACATCGTTCTACAATAAGAAGGCTTTAGAATAGAAGTGTCCCTTTCACGACGTGTGTGCTTCGACTTACCATCATTCGTTTCCACATTTATCTTCCAAAGCTCTTTAAACTATCATCATAAAGGTGTTAACGTAGTAACAGGACGCAAGTTAAATTCATTTCTGTCCCACAAAACCCCAACTGAGCGGTATCATTGATTCCTACTGCAACGGTCCCTGATCACCTGCTTCGCTGATGCCCGGTGCGGAAGTACTCCGGAACCGATTCTCGTCCATACCATCCAGCGTGTACGGCCCAGACACGATCTAGCCCGTGGAAAATCGAAAAAACATCGATTGAATTTATGGGACCACCGCAGAGGGCGTGCATTAAAATGTGCAGTAGACAAAATTTATCGACCGCAATATCGCTCCGGTCCGCAGGTCTTTCCATTCCTACACAATGCTTCCCCCCCCCCTCCTCCGCCCCAAACCAGCAAGTCCTTTGTGAAACGCTCTACCAGGATGCGTCTTCCCGTTCTTCCATCACCGATGCATTCGATCCTGTTCCCTCCAGGGAGCTAAAATGCATCGATGCAATGGTCGCCCACTGGGTGTGTGTGAACACGCTCGCCTAGCACGACAACGTAGCGCTTTGTGCAACTTTTTGCTTCACTTCTTGCCTCCTTCCATGGCGTGGGAAACTTCTTGTGCGATGGGAAACTTCTTGCTTCGGTCTGCTCGGGTGCTTTCTAATGCTGCTCTCATCGGTGTGGTATGAGCTGTGGGAAATGTTCTTTTTTTTCCCGCACAAACCAATGGCAATGTGCAGCCCGCCGCATGAAACCGTAGTCGCAAGTCCAACATCGTCACTCGCTGTTGTTCCTCGGTGGCTGGCCTTCGATTTGTGTTCTCATGTGCCCCGGTGCGGTACGACAGATGGATGGTAGATTAGGTGGTGCTGCTGTGCGGTAAAATCGACCTCCACCAAATCCCTAAACCAGCCAAGGGCGAAACATTTTGTCCCGTACAGAACCGGCAAATCTTTCCACGCCCAGGCAATACGTTCCAGCGTTCGTTACAGTGGTGGCCCGAAGCCAGTGTTTAAAGTTTTAATTAGTTTTTAGATTCTGTTTATGGCTCAAGCTCAAGTTGTGAAAGCTAATGACCGGAGAGATCTACACAGGGACACGTGGCCGTGGCGGGATATGATTGATCTGAAACGATCAAGTTTACGCTTTGCGATAACTTTCAGTCGAATCTATAATTTATTGGCATGGTCCGTTGGTGCCTGATGGCGGCTAATGAGAGGAAGTGGGATTTTTCGATAAAATTTTCCGATTTGTTTTGGCTTAAACTTGGAGTAGGTGTCAAAATGAGTCAGTATAGTATATCCATGTACACATAATATACTTCGTTCATAAAAGGCACTGAAGGCACAAAGGGATTAATTCGCTGGCGTAATCATGATCCATACAAGTCCCAAATAAATTGAGAAAACGGTTAAAATTCAAATAAATTTTAAAAAATTTTATCCCATACAAAAACAAAATTAGGAAAATGTTAAATACCGTAATTTTTTTTTAACTAATTATGCCTAAAAAAGAGGGTTATGCTAACGGACTACAATTGCTCGGCGTCCATCTTCCCACCTCAGCTTGTGCCTACCACGCCGCCTCTGTCCATGTGGACGGGCCGGGTTGTCCGGGTTCATGCGTATTACATGGCCTGCCCACCGGAGCCGGGCGAGCTGAATCCGCTACACAACAGTAAGGTTGTACAGCTCGTATAGCTCGTCGTTGTATCGGTTCCTCCATTGTCTTTTTTTATATATTGAGCATATTCAACAGTGCAATCGTTCGTATGTTGAATCCAGTAAACATTCTATCTCACCACTAATGTCAAAAGTCGTCTAGAATAAGTGACGGTGTGTCATGCCACCATGAAGTGGATAAAATGGTTCCTGTGAAACCAACCCGTTTCCGCTTTCAAATCTCAAACATACTTCTCCCATTTTTCACTGCCAATTTCCACATTTCACACTGAAAAAAGTTCGCACGAAAAGAATGTGTAAGGCAGTGCCGGTGGAATGTCGTGCAAATGTGGGTAAACGTGCCGAAACCGGGAAATGTTTCTGCCCCAAAAAACATAGCTCGTTAAGGTATGACATTCTTTTCTCCCTACTTACTACTGTCATCCACAGGCCGAGCGCACGGTACCTCAAGTGTTGCGCTCCTATTTCGACTCGTCCGTTAAGCATTGTTTTACAGCAGCGTGTGTTAAACATTCCTTAGTTCGACTACCGGTGCTGTGCTACCGAAAGCATTGCACTTTATAGTAAATTGAGAAAGCACAACGCACGAACACGACTCTAAATGGATAAAATGGCACGTAACGGTACGGACGGTCGAGCACAGCGGTAGTACGGTTTTCGGTTAAAAATGGGGAAGCAACCCAGTACGGCATTGAGTTGAACCAGCGCTTGACAGGAGAGCTCTTGTTGTTGCAGTGAAGTTTGTCAAATATCTTAGAGGGAGTAAGCATTTGCCAAGTGGTCCTTCGTTGTGCTAAAAACCTCCGAAACCGGTTCGGGGCTTACAGAAGTTCCTTTTAGAAGTTGCAGACTTAAAGCAACGCCTGGAACTGGTCAGAGTTCTACACACCTCGACACCATTACCAATGTGTTACATAGTTTCGTGCCTTTAAAAAGAAAACTTCATAAGAGAGAGAAAACAAATAATTATTTTAACAACGTTTCAGCGTCATTTCATACTCACCATTGCTTCAAGTGTAATCGTTTCCTCCACCAGGCACGTTGGCTTACAACCTTTTCGAGTCGCTTCAAGAATGCATTCCTATGAGTGCATCACCGTAACCCTAACACACCAAAACGATAAAGCTGCTATCGCAGCATACATACCGTCATCCCAAAGAGACAGCAAGATTACAAATAAGATTATTCTCAACCTATATTCCCACAGCCCATCAGAACCGAACGTGCCGACAGAAGCTGCCTTCGTTCAAGTGTCACACTTCGCAAACTCACGCCACTCGCCACGCGCACATTACCGAACCGTCTTGGAAACAATTAAATTGACTCCTTGCTTCACTCCACCGTAGCTGATGCTAGTTTGTGTGTAAGTTTTGCCAGTAGATGGGATACGAGATACTCTACCAAGCTCTATCTCTCTCTCTCTCTCTAGATGTCCCTTTCTCCCCGCCTTATACCAATCCCGTAAGGGCTTCTCGCACTACGCATCTGGGCCATTTTTACCGTCAAGATGAATGTGACGCCAAAGTCAAACACGTAACCGTGCCACGTGCACAACCGTACCACGTCTGAGTCTAGAAGGAATGAAATGGGGAAAAGAAAGTTTCCCCCAAAGTCTTTAGCTGCAATGTTGCACCAGTGCCCACATACCCTCCGTAATCTCTAGCGCTCAGTTAGCACTCAACGGCATTTTGGAAGTACGGGAAGATTCTTGCTTATGCAGCTAACATTATTATTCACTACCTTAGCTGGTGGCGTAATCGGTTAAGATTAAGCAGTCTCATACATTTTAACGTGTTATTTGGCATCGGGCGCAAAGTTTTTGAGGGGGGAGGGGTATGACTTAAATGTGCTGTAGAGCTGAATGTCTTCCAGCGGAAAGGGTGCACCGTCGGTTTTGGTTACACTTTTTGGTGCGTTAAACCGTTTATGTTTCGATCAGTTCAACGCCATCCCTTTTGCACAAATGCTAATTACCACTTATGCATTTGTTTCTTTTTCGTACTTCAATGCTTCGTACTCGCAATGTTAAATCGATCAATGGTTTGAGTTTGCTCACTTCTCTCATTAAATTACACTTACAACTTGTAGTAGTTTTGCTGTCGCCCAGTTAACAAAATTCAAAGTTTTAAGCTGATGCTTCTTGAGTCAAAAACAGTTGGCATAAATTTCGTATAGATAATTATAAGCACGAGACCAATCCACCACATCAGTGCTTTCCATAAAACAGAAGAATATCGTGCAACAATTGCAACAAGGCATTGCTTTAATAAAGCAGTAAGTAGAGATATTTTATATCTCCTTCGCGTGTCTGTTGTGTCCTACCTAGCTGGGTAGCTAACTGGCCTCCTCGCTATATGTCCCAGCCATCTTATTCTCCGGATTTTCACCACGATTTCAATCGGAGGTTCACCGAGCAGCTCGTCGTTACACCTTCTTCTCCAAGCGCCATCTGCCTCACGTACTACACCGAAGAACGAACGTAGCACCTTACGCTTAAACACACCATGTGCGCATAGATCCCCTTCTAGTAAGATCCATGTCTCATGCCCGTAGAACGTCAGTTTGATTTGCCTGGAGACTCGACACGTTGGTTGATGAATGGTTTGGGACCCGGTGCAATTCGAGATCCCATATATCGATCCTTGATAGTGGTCATTCACCGCCCAAACAACTCCTCCTCGCGGTGCCAGCCGGGATACGAGTAACCTTTGTGAATATCAGGTAACCAACCCCGGTAGGAGCTTCGGTCGTATGCTGACCGGGAAAGATCAAGCTCCGTGAGTACTGTGCAAGCGTCAGTTCACCAGTGGTGTGGCTCACTAACCTCCACGAGCGCCTGTTCTCCAGCAAGGGCGGCTGAAGCTGAAATGCGGAACCTCGTCAGCTATATCCAAAGTGGCAATCCCATCGCGAGGTGTATTTCTACAAATGAACAACTGAGGCAATATACGTATCGGAATAACGGATCCAGACACAGGCTATGGATAAAGGACCATGATTGGAGACTTGGGACGTGGAACTGCCGGTCCCTAAATTTCGACGGAGCTGATCGTCTTCTCCATGATGCCTTAAACCCTCTCGGTTTTTCAATACCATGTAATCCACATTTAATATGCGATTTGAATCACTTACCGCTTATGTTAATAAGTGAGTCATCTTTCCTTTCTTTTAATTTTCCTGCCGTACAGTGGCAAGTAAAGTGAGTTGAAGATCAGAAATCTAAAGCAGTGAGAATCGGTAGCCGGCAGAGGGAGTTGGATTGGTAAAATCATACACTTAGACTTACACAATGTTCTCTTCTCTAGTTGAAGCAGTAAAAATGAACAGACAGGATCTCTAGTTGCGGGATAGCTTAATGCACACAAGACAAGTTTGTCTCAGCAGTGACTAACCTAGACAAATTCGGAGCCTAACTATTTTATAATTAAATAATAAATTAAATCTATATATGTTTGATTGAAACGTATTGGACAAGCAAATGGATACTATGTTCGGAAAAATAGTGTTATAAACCACGTATTTTATTTCACTTGTCCTAGTGTCTAGTTTCTACACTTTGGCAAGAAACAGGAAGTTTCTCACATTCTTAAATTTACTTTACTGTACCAAACGGGGATCTTGTTAAAATACTTCCCAAATCCTGTCTTTAACAATATGAATCCTTTCTTCTACGGTAAACAATCAGTCCCTGTTTTAAGTCTTATTACTGTTAACACATCAAACCGTAGCGACAGTGGTTAAATTTACACGTTAATCTCTACCCTAGCATAGTCTCACACCGTTCCAAATACAGAAAGAAACTTTCATAACATTATTTGTGCAATGAAAATTAATTTTAACGCGTTGAACACAACGGCAAACTTAAATACTATTTCTTTCCATCCATTATCCATCATGAAAGTAATGAGAAGAGAATTTACTTCACTACAAAGATACCTAAAACAGTTTATACAAAAAATTGCACAAAAGTTTGCAAATAAACATACTACCGTACCATCGAGCCGTAGAGTGGTCGGCTAAACCTTCAACTTGATTCCTGTTCCTCGCTACAAAACCGTCGCCGACAGCGGCAAGTAACCTAAAAACGATGCGCATCACCATTTAGCTTCATCCATTCCGTAGAGAACGCAAGCATGCTCATAACGATACTGATTACGCCTAATTACGGCCATTTGTATCCTTCCGGACAAACACAACGGGTTCGGGCACCATTTTATGCGCTCGAAACAATAGATGGCTGAAATAGATACGGGAAAAGTTTGTTCGAAACTGTTGCCTCGCTGTTGATGGAAATCTGTCTCATCCTTCCCGGCCGGGCCAGTCAGTAAGTATCGGGCTTCCACTTTCCGCTCCGCACAACCCCGTTCCACCCGTCGGACCAAGGTCGATCAATTACGCTTTCCTTTTTGTCGATCAATTGTGTTACGGACGAGGGATGCCCCAGTAAACTTGGCTTCATTACCTCCCCCGTGAGGGGTTTTTCTTTGCCCCAGTTCCTGCAACAACCACCGTTTCACTGAGTTTCCCATCCATCCCTTCTTACACTAATGGCATTCATCCTCTTGAGCGGTGCCGTGAAGAACCACTCCGCTGTGCGGTGTGGACCAGGCAACGGTGTGTACCGCAGGCACCACGGGTTCCACAGTTACGGCGCCAAGCCCGTCTCACGGGTTCCCCATTGTCTGGCCGGGCGCATCCGCACCGACCGTGACCGACCGTGGGACCGACTGGGCGCATCCATCGTTGCCAACCGCCGGCCCCAGCACCACCGGTGACGATGCCATTAATAGCTGATCCTTTAATTGATTGTTTTCCGCTGTCAGCTTGCAGTTCTCTCGCTGCACCGTTTCCATCTTGCGCCGCAGCTCGTCGGTTACCGAAAGCATCTCGCGCTTCCAGCGCTCCTTCAGCTGCTCGCTGTTGGCCAACAGGCGCTGCAGGTCTTCCTCGCGCGCACTGCACGCCCTGTGGGACCGGCCGGCCGTGGGAGGGTAATTAGAAATAAAACAAAGATAAGCTAAATTTGTAACCATTCACAGGGAAGAGGGGAGGGGGGGGGGTTCGGCAAGGGCAGCGCTCGATGAAGATACAAAGGCAGCAGGAGCAAAACAGAAAGAAGGGAAGGAAAATGGGAAGAAACATTTTAAAAAGGATGCACTTTTCCTACTCCAAGCATCCGCTTTCCGCTGCATGGGGCGTAGCAGGAAGAATCGTTCGGGAGCGGTTCGGAGGGAAGGAAGGAAAAAAAACAGTAAACAAGGGAAAGTGCGATAGTGCCACGTACAGATGCGGGGGCTGATGCTTGCAGACTGCAGCTCGCGGCACTTAGTGGTGAAGGCGAAGGATGGAAACAGGATGCGTCATTTAGCACTGCCCGTCCTGCACAAACTCGATAAGTGTGATGAGAAGCTGGTGCTCCATCGGTAGTGATAATTTTCCACTGGTTTTCCTTCTTTTTTTCAGTGCGGAAGAGAAGGAAGATAGCCTTGCCCGAGTCTTGCCAGTAAGCGGTGTTTACTTTCCATTTACAGTTCAATTATAGCATGTGAAGTTTTGCCAAACCGGGATATAAATATGATTGGTTCCAGCTTCTGGCACTCGTTCCTGCTCGATAAGGGATTTTAACGTGTTTTCTCACGCTAGGATTTAGAGTTTGTTCGTTATGATGTTGTGCCGTAATGCAGTAAGAACATTTTCACACAAAGCTCAAGGTAAAAATTTGAATCAGTTTTTCCTACTTAACCACACCAACCGTGTTGAATGTAATTCTAGACCATAATTCTCCTTTCCTTTTGCTTCCTGTTTCTATTTTTTCTCGAGAGTTTACCTCAGGGTTGCATTTTGTGTCTTTTCTTTGCCCTGTTTGTGAATGATGCTAGCTTCATCTTACCTCCAGATTGTTTCCTATGTTGTGACGACGATCTAAGTATTTTTTATCCATTTTTCTTCTTCGTGATTATGACATCCTCAACCATTTCCTAATCTGGTGTTCTCAAAACCAATTATCACTCTGTTCAGAAATATGCAACGTCATTTCTTACAATCGAACGTGCATTGCGAACTCTATGCCTTTGGAGAAGTAGTTGTCCATCGTGTACCTGTGGTTAAGGACTTAGGTTAATGGCTTTACCCAAGTCCTCACTCGACACATTACTTCCATAGTGTGCTTTCCAGTTCAAAAGGACACGTCCAAAAGGCCTTCTGAAACGAAATGTTTATTACCTCATGTGACGCAGAACTTTAGTTTGCGCTCTGATCCGATCACTGGGTTTGGTTCCCCTGCGCCAGGATTCCTATTGACGGCATCAAGCTTACTTAAACGTCCTTCACCCGATTTGCCTTACCTAAAACCGCGGATGAATGATCCACTGGGTTACCAGGCTACAGCAACAGACGTCGGCTGCTTGGTATGCAGTCACTCCTGTGCTCATTCTACCAGTGTCGCTGCTATTCTCCTGGATAACATCGACGTGCCAACCTTCCACAACCATCCTCACCTTCAACTCTACGTCAGATCTTTTCGACTATCAAATCTTGATGCCGTCCGTCCCCGTTTATTTTAATTTCTTTTCGTATAAATCTCTTTTGTTCATGTAGCTTTGGCTAATTTAAGATCAATAACAAATAGTGTGAGTCGTATAGCTAAAATTAAATACATATAAACACATACACACAGAAATCATTATTTAGAAAATAAACATCAGTAAAAACTTAGACAGCCCGTCAATCAAATCGCTTGATTCACTCACACAAAAAAAAACTTTTCCGCAGCAGTGGATGCATTTCATAACGAATCTACCTATGGGTACGCCGCCGGGCAACGCTCCAAATCCACATTCCACTCCGTGCACGCTTCACCGTTCGATCTGAATTTGTTCATTAATAAACGATAATGGAAAATATGAAGCAAATATTGGTGGAACAAGCAGCTCCACCGAGTCGAGCTCGAGCTCGGTAGAAACGCTCTACCGTGCATTCGAGATGAAATGAATGGCAACGGCAACAAAAAAGAAACATTCGAAATGGAAAACTGGAGCCAATTTCCTTCCATTTGCACACAGCCTCAAACACTCACCGGTTGGTTTCCTTCTCCTTTGCCATCGTTTGCTGAAGTGCTTCCATCTTGAGTTCCATTTCGATCTGGGTGATAAAAGGGGAAGAGCGGGAGAGAGAGAGAGACGGAAAATGTAGGTTAGCGTTCCGTCTTTTCCGGATATAGAACGACACTCGTGAACATTCGCAATTGCTTTTTTGGATGCAAAATCCACCTGCCAGAGCACTATCAGTCTGATCAGCGAACCGTGCTCAATAGCGCCGCAAATGGAGCTATGTCCTTGGACAAACACACACACACATACATATACAAATCAATGGAAAGCAAAACATCAACAAAAAAAGCGGGATGCATTCTCTCTTACAATCATCTTTGAAGCTGCCCGCAGATCGGTGTCGTGATTTTGGTTCGTTTTGAGCAGCGCCCGGAACTTCTCCTCCACGGTGCGGGCCCGCAGCTCGGCCTGGTTCGTGCGCTGGACCTGTGCCTCCAGTGCGGACCGCGTCTGGTCAAGGGTTCGCTCGAGCAGCTCGATTCGCCGCTCGTACCCGCCGCGCAGTCCACCGAGCTCGTGCTCCACCTTGCGGGCGGCCTCCTCCATCACCTGCCCGATGGTGGACGCCAGAAAGTCACACTCTTCCCGGGCGTCCTGCTCCCGGCGCACCACACAGTTCTTCTCCTCGATCGCACTGTCCGCCAGCTGGAGCGCTTCCTGTACCTTCGCGAGCGCAAGATTTTCCCGGCTCATGTGCTGCCGGGCCAGCGCCGCAGCCGTATCGAGCAGCGTCTCCAGCTCCGACTTGTCCCGCATCGTACGCTCCAGCTCGGTGCGCAGCTGACACTCGCCCGTCCGCAGCTCGTCGATTGCCTTCGTTAGCGCTTCCGTTTCGCGCCTTCGCTCTGCCCATGCCCATTCCAACCGAAGCCGATGTACGGTGGGTGTGAAAATCCAATCCCGGGCCGGTACGATGGGGCGGGATAAACAGTGAAGCCAACGTGAAGCAAGAGCAGCGTGAAGAAAGCAAGAATAGGGAAAGCGTTAGTCGCGCAGTCGAAACGGTAGTGTGTGGCGATGGTTTGCAAATCCCCGGGCACGACGGTGAGCTCTTAAGAGGGTGGGGAAGCTGGCCGTAACCGGATCGAAACTCTAATCCCTCCCTTCGACCGGGGTACACCATCCAGCATCATTTACATACACGCTTTTTTATCCAACCCCGGTCTGCCTACCTTTCAGCTCTTCCTCTAGCGCCTTCACCCGCTCGCCGGCCGTCCGCTGGTCCGCCTGCAGGTGTCGGTTTTCGGCGATTTTTTCGTCCAGCGCCGCCCGCACACCCGTCAGATTTTGCTCGAGCAGCTGCACGGCTGCCACGTACTGTTGCCGTGCTTCGAGTATACCTTTAGGCTGCTTCAACTGCCGCCGGTACTCATGAATTTCGAGCTCCAAAATGCGGATGGTTCGCTGGGAGCTTTGCCACAGCTTCTCGAACGTTTCCTTTTCCTGGGGTGGGTTTTATTTTGTTTCCATATTCCATGGTGATAGTAAGGGAAATAAAAAGTAGGAGAAAAAAAAACACAAATTTGCAAAACCCCTGACAGCTCGGTGTACGGATGCGGTTAGATTCCGGATCGGGGCCGGTTGGAAACACACCGGTAAGCCACCGAGAAACGAACCTCTTTGATCAGGTGAATTTGATTCTGCTGGTTCCGGATCACTTCATCGCTGACACGTTTGTAATCCGGCTCAGCAACCGTTTCCGCGTCGAGCTTGTCGAATGGCTGGCTTTGCCCGCGCTCTAGCTGCTGCTGCAGATCCGTCCGGATCCGTTCCTGCTCGTACCGGTGAGCCCGTATCTCCTGTTCGATGCTGCGCCAAAGTTCGTTCAGCTGCGTCAGTAAATCACATTTTTCCGGTGCTGTTGCGGGGCTCGCTATCGACATTACAGCAGGGACAGCACGGAAATTCCTGAACTTTACCCTGCGATCCGTGTTTCTTTTTGAAGGCTTTTTAGCGATTGATTTCGAGTGATGTTTGCTTTTTTACTTCGGCTACAAAAACACACCCAAACACCGGCACAGTGGAGCTCAACTGACGTTGTGCGTTGCTTTCTCGTTTGTGTTTCCACCACCATGGTCACCATGGTAACGGGCGCATGTGTCCGTGTTGCGGTTGCTAAGGGCAAAAGGGCCAAACAGTGGTTGCTAACGTAAGCGCAAACTTCACCCCAATCAGTCAATGTAAACGATCCCTTGTGTGTGCAGGACACAGGCCCCAACCGACAGCTGACAAAAGGACAAGTGTTCGCCAGCTTAGTTCACCACGTTTATAACACCAGATATCACGTGACGCTGTAACAGAACCCAGTGTCCCAGCGTCCCAGTGTCCAGAGCAGCCACACGTCAGCGATGCCCATTTTCCAGAAGAAGTTTGCACCCAAAGTGGCGCCGCCGCGTGCCCAGCGTCTCAACATTGGCTGTCCGCCGCCTGCCGAAGATCTGGACGACTTCCGTACCATCACGCTTAATCTGGTCGACAAGCAGCTCTGCTTCATCGATGGCGTGTGGTTGAATGGGTTGAAGGCTGGGCCGGGTGGTGGTCCGGTCCCATCCGGTTCCGGCGTCAACGTGACGGACGATTTGTTGCGCATGAAGCGGCGGGTGAAAACGCTCGAGCAGGAGAACAATATGCTGCAGGTGAAGCTGGACGTGCTGGTTGATTTGCTGACGGAGAATGTGATCGAGCTGAATGAAATTAAAAACCAATAAAGAGCGAAATCCAACCGTAGCGTCCATGGGCGATGATTAAAGTACGGGAAACACCGTATTTGACGTTCAATAAGGTTGAAACGGTTGTTTATTATTTTACCAATACAAAATGATGGTATTTAATGGAAAAGGAAAGCAACAGTTTGGGGACTGTGTACAATACCGTGAACGGACAAGCATATGAAGAACAAATCGACGTAACTCAAACTGCTATACCATCTTTAAAACCAATAAACCGTTGTTGTTAATAGTCGGTCGATCTTGACGTTCACCTAATAATTCAGAAGAGCAAATAACAAAAAGATAAAGGAGAGAGAGAAAACTAGAATTCGTTCACACAGTAACCAGGAGTAAAAGGCAATTAACGGAAGGGAATTTTAAACCACTTAAATTTTACGCTGCTATATTTACTGTAATCTTTTAATATTTCACCCAAACTAAATAATCTTTCAAAACGCGTAAGAACATTATGGTTTTACCTAAAACTGTTAGATTTTTTTCAGCAATTAAATACTTGTTTTTTTCAGTAGTAACGGCCAGGCGGTATGGCTTAAAAGTGTTCAAGTGTTTATAATTCTTTTTGTATTAGAAAATGACGCCACAATCCATTATTAGCTGGGATACTTTTCCCAGACATAGAAGTTACTCGAACATTTCGTTCCAATCCAGTCCTCATCCAGAGGTTCAACAGGGCAATTTTCTTTACTAATAAAAGAAAATTCTGTCGAGATGCAGGATAGTACGTAATTTTAAACGGATTTCATCACTTAAAAGTTGGGTGGAGTTAAGAGTTGGCCAGTATCGCCACGTTCACGTTCCCAACGACAAAGCCATTTTTTTAACCATTCAGTTTGCTCCCTGTCAGTTTCATAAAATTTATTAATAAGGTAGAAAACATGTGAACCTTTAAAATAATTAGTTTAGAAAAGCATAGTTTTTTTTTGCGTTTGCTACTCTTATTACTTGTGTAACAAGCTTTATATTAAAATAAAAAACTGTTTAAAAGCTACCTGAAAACCCATTATAGCATTACAATTAAATTTAATCTTGTGCAGTGAATATGCACCACAGTGGCAATTAGAAACAAAATATTTTCACTTATGCCATTAATTGACTTAATGTTAATGGCCAAAGGTACCAAAAATTAAACGGAATCGGCCCCGATGCTCATGACTTTCCTTTGAGTTAACATCAATTTATCAGCGTGCGCTATTCGCTAACCATAATTTCAAATATGTATACAATGATGAAATACTAACCACGTTGCAAAAGTTACCTATCCACTTATTCGGATCCGGAACCGGTCATCTCTCTTTGATCAAGTGTGGGTTAATATTCCCTCTTTACCTGCCAAAGCGGAAAACTGGATCCCGCCCTCCGCGTGCCCGCACTTAGTCCAGTATCCGTTACGTTCTCGTCATCTTTCTACGGGCTTATATTATTCCCCACTGCTTTTACTGCTACAGCGAACCGAGAGAAAACACACCAACGAAAGAGCGCTAACAAAAAAACACGTCCTTTTACCTGGCATCATTTCTATCTAGCTGCCCAGCATCCAGCAAAAGTGAACATGGGAAAAATGGCAACAACAAAAACTTCCCTCCCACATGACTGCCTTAAAACGACCTTCGAAACATGCTTCAACCTACGCGACCCCACAAAGCGCAACCTTCCGGGTGGGCCGGAATGGCATTTTAGCGAACCACAGTAACAGTATTTGCGGAACCAGCAACAAACCCAAAACATAAAACCGGACGAGAAAACGGTTCTCGGAGAAGCCAAAAAAAATGGTTCATCACCAGAATGGTACCATCGTGTGCTTACCGTACGTTTGCTGCTACTGCGGGAAAAGGTACCAACCGTTGTCACTCGATGGTTTTATTGTGTACGGCTCGGTATGCAACAGCTAGCGGGGAAGTGAGCGAAATTTAAAATTCTAAACCAACGATACTAGCCCGCGAGTTGCCCGGCTACCTTTGGGAACCGGCAAAAACTATTCCCCAAGGCGTTAAAACGCCGTTTGGCGCTGCGGATGCGCACTACACTCACTGCTCGGCAAAAAGTACGAACAGTGCCGGTTGGTCTTGTGCCGTAGATTTTCATCGATAAAGTGTCTGTGTAATGAAAAATGAAACCAGCCAAAAGCCCATGCGTATTGAAGCGATTTGAGATGTTGCCTTTCACTGCCCCCGAGCAGGATTTGCGCTAACCAGCCACGTGCTTCAGCTGCCAATGATGATGATGACGATCATGGGCGAGTCACGGTGATGATGTAATTTCGGTCTGACCACCAGACCCGTACGCACGAGTCCAGCACTCCAGCACGCACGCGTTTGCGTACCGGGTCCGGTGGGAATGATTTGATTAGCCGGCTTGCTAAAAGATTTCCAATGTGCTCTCCGTAAGGGACCGAAACCGGCTTGAGCGTTCCCAAAAAAGGGACAGAAAAGTGGGAAGCAAAACGCCCCGCATTGCAGCGCCACCGGGGTGTAGGCAACGCAGTACGATAAGGATATTGGGAAGATTTGTTCGATTTCCCTGCGATAAATTGCAATTTCCAAGAACAAATTCATTTTCTGACCAGTGTACATACGGTACGGTATGGCGTACGTACGCAAAGAACCTAATTCCACCCGGTGGTGTAGCGATTTGTCGGAGTGGTAAATTGCCACCGGGAAAGCAATTACGTATGAAATGAGACTGCTGCTGCGCTGAGGGAGGTGGCACAGGGGATACGGTACAGGGGGGTCGCTGTGTGCCGCTTCCTTTAAGTGAGGCATTTTTCTTCGCCTACTTGGTAGTAACTATTAACATTAAAGAAATCAAGAGGAGAGATACTGAAGGGGAAGTCGCTAGCATTGGTTCAGTAGTTTGTCTAAGGAGCTGATTATTGTGCTACATCAAGACTGGACATCGATTTTCTGCACAAGGACCACCTGTCTTCCTTTTCGGCTACTAATCGGGGAGTACTACTTACAGTTTGCAGTGCTGTAATGACACATTTACACCAGAGTGGACAAACAATAACTGAACGGTGCTAAGGGATCGCTTTCACTTGTTCCTCCTGGAATCTCTCGAAACAATGTACCACTTAGAACAGTCATTATTGGGCATGCTTATGGCAAAAGCGATCCCTTTAAAAGCACAGGGAGAGGGACATGTGAATGTAAATCACTAGCTTAGTCTTGTTTTACACCAGTGCCATCTGTTGACAGCTAGCGAATGTTTTTATAAACAAGTTTTTGTACACACATTTAACAATAATTGCAGTTTTACTTACTTTTCATCATTCAGTGACGACTTTGTTCAATAATTTAATTATTAGGGCCGACTTAATTCAATTTACAATAAACTTTAAAGATAAATTTCGCTTTTGACAGACGCGACACCAATCCACCATGTTTTACAGTTTCATCATTTAGTGCCAGGTGGCGCTAGTGCAAATTGAAATTACGCCCTATTAATCTTTGCGCGCCGCCGTAGCTTCGCTATTTGTTGCGCTGCTGTTCATCTGATTTAGTTGATTTCTTCTTTGAAACTTTATTTTAAGGCCATTTTGTTTGAATTTAATCTGTAATAACACTTATTGTTTTCTGATCATCACCACAGATATTTGATCAATAGTTAAACCATATTGGAGAATAGAGATCTGGGGCTATCAAGGACTTACTACAACAGACTTGTTACACCTGACGATGAGGAACGGTCTAAAGAAAGGCAATATTACAATATACAAATGAGTATATTACTACTTTCAGAGTTCATTCTCTTGGCAAAGATTAAAATAATTATATTTAATAGGATGGCAATGAAGCGCGCAAAAGTTAAACTTATTTACACCTAAAAGCAATCTTACAGTTTACTGATGCTTTAATAAACTTTAGATAAGATCTCATAAACAGTACATCCTAGAGCAATGTTTAAAGACTCTTCAAATTCTCACCACAACCATTCCATAGAAGGACACGGGCGGCTACAACGAGTTTTAGGAGCGCCAGCTAAGCAGACGTCTAAAGCTCGAGCGCGCCCCAGTTGCGGTCGACATTCCAAAACCCATAATCATTCCGATTGTTGGCGCCGTCAAACCCTCCGGGTCGGTCATCTAACGGCTTACGCCTCCTCTCTCCTCTTTACATCCCCCATGGTCGCTTCCTCAAAAGCCAATTCATCCGATAATCAGGGCCGCCGTTCCGTTATCTATCGTGCGACGTGCCGCGATAGACAAGCATCACCCACGAGCGCATCCTTCTTCTCCTGCTGCACCATCGAGCAGGTCGGGCGCCATTTAAAGATAGCGCTGATGCTGTGCTTAAGTATTAATCTTTTTATTGTGCACCATTCGGGGTGAGAATTATTGTCCGTGGCGGCGTGACGGTGGTTTGATCAGCAGAAAGCGAAAAACGTTGACAGATGGAAAGACCGCGGTTCATGGGTGCCGGTGTGCTAGCTGCAAGCACAAACTGTTTTGGCTTATGGTTCATTTCGAATCTTTACGAGCTATTAAATTAAATTTATGCAAAACTGGACAGAGTTGGCAATCCAGTTTTTTTTAATCTAATAAATATTCTTATCTTTTTTTTTCTATAATTCTGTCTACATTTGATTCGTCCAACTCGTTTGTCCCCATGCCGTTTTGTGTTGGCCAACCCTAGTAACGCTCGGGTTTCCTTTATGCATTTTGATTTACTATGTTCTAGTTATGGAATGAAGCCTTAATTGGCCCAAAAAAATCGTAGGATTCCAATAATTAGTTAAACATGTCAAGCTTTTCCTCAGTATCCGAAACTGCAACATCAGTGACTATCCAAATCAAAAAATAAATCAGTTTAAAATGTTGTAAATGTAAAACGGATTTTAATAAGCAACCTCTCGTAAACCAGTGTTATGGCAGTGACGCTTTGAGATCATCTAAAAACAAAAGTGGCCACAAAAACGGCTACTTGGAGGAAGGCTTTCATATACTTGCATCAATTTTATTGAGTAGAGTCAAAAGCAAATTAATGGATCAAGAAGGATGTCGTAGGTGTCATTCCCTGTATGGGTGAAATTATGGCACAAAGACGATATGTCCTTTTAAAAAAGTACATTCATTTTACATGTAACACCAATTTAGATTCGTAAATGACATGTTCTATATTCCAAGCTGTTCCATCTCCAAGGACATTTGCTATTTGCTCACGATATACAAATTTCGAATCTCGATGCGTGGATACCTCTCCAGGCACTGCTGGGTTTCTTCTCATGGGTGTTATAACCACTTTCTTATTCTGTACAATAATAAGCGCTGTACAATTTTTCTCTGCACTGTCCCTACAAGGAAACGAACTTAATATGTCGTCGCTTCAGGACCGTCTTACATGTTTACTCAAGCGAAATTTGCGTGTGGAATGCTGTTGAATATAACAGACACACCGATGTTACTTTCGCTAAATAGATTGTACGCATCGCAGTTTGCGGATTCGAACAACCTTGCATGGTTTTTGCGAGCCCTTGTTGCAATGCTTTCAAGTGTTCAATCAAGTGTTTCCCATCACTTTGATTACCATTTATCTTTAAATTAATTGCGTACTCGTTTTATTCATTCCCTTGACTCCTTCACTGTCTCCTCCTACTAAAACGCTTACGTGTTTTGATTGATCTCTATTACCAAGTATATAATGTCAAGTTTGTTCTGGGGTTTACTGTTCTTAATGTTTAAGCTTCATTTTTATTTCCCAATACATTTTGTATTGAAATAAAAAGAAAACACAAATTGCATACCTTCTGGCGTGGAGGAGAGAATGAATGGTTTAGGTACCACGGTTCACAACGCAATATTTGTTTATGATTATTTATTTACTCTTCTTAACGTGCAAGACTTTCAAATGATTTTAGCGAAAAACACTTTAAAAGCTTTAAACTTTATTAAATTACAAATTTCAAATTATCAATGAAGGCCCATACTTAGTCGAATACGCAATACCCTCATAGCCTATCCTTGCAATAGATGGAAATTTCGACTGTTATCTTAAACATGTCGTCATGCACCAAAGCATTTACGGTTCCTTCCGTTCTGTGCGTACCAGGAGGGCGAAGTGTAAATCTCAACAACTGGCGCACATTCTGTGACCCCGCAGCTCATACTGCAAACGGTCAAAAACCTTGAGTTTGAGTAGAAACACGCCCGACCGTTGGGGGTGTAGGTGCGATCGCACACTGTTTACGTTTTCCACCGTCAGATGACGCATTCCACTGCCCTGTGGTACTTTCTCTCACCCTGTTTCGGTGTGTGCGTGTATGTGTGAGTGTTTACCATATGTATGCTCACCTTCTACCGCGCTGCTATCGCGTTTGCACCCTCCTGCGTGGGGCGGGATGGGGGTTTATTATTTATCTCTACCAAACCGACCGTGCCTTCCCCGCGCTCGTTGCTCCCCCCCCTCCTTCCTGCGTAAACATCGCTTCTCTACAGGTGGGTAAATTTACGCCTCACCACTACTGAGAAGGGATGGTTTATGAGTGTGTGGGCACCAGGCAGGATAGGGCGGAGGGCGTTGGGTACCACGGGTGATTTCCAGTCAATAACAATAAAGTGCGCGATACGGTGTGTTTACCCATTTTCCAGTCTAATTTTAACCGTCGAATCGGGCGGACGGCTGACACGGCCCGGCACTTCGTAGCGCTCGCTCGATCCGGCATTCGCTTGATGGAACCCTTTTTCCCGCGGTGGCAAACAAAAAAACACAAACAAAGAAGCGGTTGTACCTTTTCCGGGACAGTGCAGTGCAAAAGGGGTGGGCGGGATCGGATGCACATATCGTCCACCCGTCTGCTTAATAGTGCAATTCCGATTTGTAGTTCATGGTGTGGAAGCAATAAGGGAGACAAGGGAAAAAATGTGTCTTGGAGTGGATGTGCCATTAAAAGAAACATATTTCATCGCTTCTAATAATGTTCGGCCGTGCCACGTGTAGTGCATATGTGAAAGAAGCACCATAAACCAGTCAGAACGTAGCAGGAATCCCCCATTTTGTAGCTTATGTCCAATACCTCAACAGTTTGTTGCCGCACTGCTTCTAGTTCGCTCTATAAAAGCATCCATCAAATGCCACCGATAACGGTACGAACAGGGGCGACCGAAAGCGAACGGAAGCCCTGTTACAAGCGCTGGACAATGTAGACCGGAAACGTAGCGAAACACAAACGCGGTGTAGCAATTAGTGCAAACGGAACCTATCTAACCCTCGATCTTTGCGAACCGAAACCGTGCGGACACGGAACCACGACGTTGCGTACCCCCAACCGAACAGCGCTCTTATCACAACCGGTCCGCAGCAGCAAGGCAGACACAGGCTTACGGTGTGGATACATCCCTCTCGCTGGTTCCTGTCACTCGGTGTCGGTGACGGGTTCCGGTGTAAGCGGTAAGCGATGGGGTGGGGGGAGGAGGGTGGTCGGGGTTTTGGTGGTGGGTTACACGCCATGTTGATTTTTTGATAAGCGCTAGTTTTTCAATTTTCCTTATCAGCCCACCGGTGTGTGAGTGAGCGAGTGTGACAGCGAGAAGACACCTTTATCAACACGAAACGATACGGAGGCAGCGCAGGCTTACATTGTGCCACACCGTGGTTTCGTTGCTTCGAGGCCCTGCTCCAGCGCGGCCAGCCAAAGCCGGGGCGTAATAAAATTTAATGAACCCATGCATTAAGCCGTTCACACCGCCCGCTGGCGCGTACTGGGCAGGGCAAATAAAATCGAAACCGATTGAACGGTGCTCAACACGGTTGTACAACGGTTACGATTGAGCGTTTTTATTTATTGCTCCCTAAGTCGGCCGATATCCGGGCTGGACAGGATAGTGATATCGGAATCACCACATTTAGGGTGTGTGTGTTTGCTTTTTTTTTCCTTCTTGCTATTAGCCATTGGGAGTGTTTGAACGTGGCCAAACTCGTGCAAACAAGCTTATCGAGTAAAGACTTTTTAATGTCATAGGTGCGCATGTAAGGTTGTTGCCAATTTCATTACCATTTATTGGCCCATCTCACCACCAGGTGTACAAATATACCAACATTGACTAAATATTGTTTTATGTTTCAATTTGTTACTTTCTCGTTCACCACTTGCAAATTTGAATGAGAGCAAAAAGCGCTACAACATGTAAAACTACCCTACCCAAACACAAAATTCTATAAAACTCTGCATAATCTGCATCTGAACTCGTTGAAATTCCTGTTGAAGGTGGACTGGTTAGCTACCTCATGAACTCGGTGGATCATATCATATCTGTTATCATATCATAACCAACCTGCAATGAATCAAAATGGAACGTTTGTACGTTTCACTGCCTGGGTGTTTATTCGTAGCAGTTGACGCCAATTCAACCGATGAAAAGCTTATCCCGTAAATTCGCTTTTGATTCGCATCTACCCGGATCGCTTCCAAACTGATCCAGTCGCCTGTATAAGGACACTCAGGTTGTTGAGTCGTATTCTTGGTGTTGAATGTTTGGCAAATAGCAAGAGTGTCTGTAACTTGGCAAAAACGATAAGCAGCACTGAAATATGACTAGCGAATCGCGTAGGAATGTTTTTCGCATCCCTCACCAAGCTCTGTCTAGCAATATGACATTTATCCCTGCCGGGTAACTGTTGCCAGACACTACTACGCGTCCTCCCAATTAGTTTAATTTACGGCACGCTGATTCCTTTCACCATGGCTTTTGTTAGACACATTAGGACGTCAACGTCCCTTTCCATCCTAACAAGTAGTCCTAATGTTCTATTAGCTTGTCCTATCATATCCTTATGGTGAATGCTAAAGTCTTGCTCTTGCATCTAAAATCACACCAATATCTTTTTTTTTTTTATTCGATAATAACGCTCACTTCTCCTGATTGGTGTTTTGTCAGTGCAGTTCGTGCACATTAATTGCCTTTTTGGTAGGTGTGAAAAATTTAACCATATTGGTGGCCATATTTAATCCTCCAAGTTCTTGTTACAAAAACTACCACTTAAATAAACAGTTTCTTTCACTGCTAGAAACAGCACCGCTTAACACCGTCCATTGAATCAAAGGCACAAAGTTCGCTCCCTCTCTCTCTCTAGCTCTCCCCCTCTCTTATCTTCCAACTGCATGGCGCGTAAGTCATTCAAACGGCTGCACAAAACGGCACGTGGAAATGATGGAGCACAAAACGAAACGCAAACGGATGGAAAATAGTTCATAGTCTAGCAGGAATGTCCGGGTCCGGATTGGCAAAAAGGAAATCCGTCTGCAGCTGACAACACTTAACCCCGGCCGGTTGGCTCGCTCGGTCCAATCCGACCGTGGGCTGCCAGGCCCGGCTGCTGCCGGCAGGCACAAAGCAATGCGAACAATGAATGCACATAATAATTAAATAAATTAAACTTTGAGCAAACCCATCACGATTCGGAAGGAGGAGGGACCGGATGGACAATTGAGATTGTGGTAGTGCAGTGTCAAGAAAAACGTGTATCGTTGCCACATCCCACAGACGCATGCCCTGTGCAAAACCCTTGGTGCATAATGCATGTCTTTCCTTTGGCCAACACACAGCCACATTCGGCTGCATGCGATCGCAATGCAACTTACGATTCCTACCCGTTAACCTTTCGCCCCGTAACAGCACACGCAAGCAGCGCAAGAAAGTGAGAAAAGCAGTAGCAACTGTTTAACTTCCTCCATTATGCAGCTGACATTTCTTGGCCGGGGCACTTGATGGGCACTTTCCGCACACGCCACCCTGCCCTCCTCATCGTTTGCCTCATTCTTTAGCCGTCCGTAGGGAAAGTTTCTTAATATCAATTATTAATTACTTCTTTTCCATTTCCACATCACGCCGACTGCTGCTGAGGATGCCAACGCTATTACAATGTGCAATAAACTTGCCAGCCATTCCTCTAGGTAAACGGTAAATAATGGAATGGATTGAGCATTGTCGGGTGACTTTCGGTTTGTTTGCTTTGGTAAATTGCAACCATTTAGCGCGTGCGTTACATTTTTTGCAGAGCCGAGCCGAGAACAGTGTGGCCGGATTGCGGCATTTCCACTTTCTCGTGGCACTGTCGATGCTTTGGAATGTTTTCTTTAAAGTAATGTTGCTCATGTTTTAGCTACTTTACTTCTCCGTTAACTTAGCAGTGAAAGTTTAAATTGTATTGTTCATGCCCCTTAACTGTAGGATATGAACAATCAAGGCTTCTTAGTATCCGGATTTGGCGAAGGTATAAGCCTCTTCTTCGTTAATTTTCCAGAATTTTTTTATCATCTTGATCAAACTTGGTACGTAAGCTCATTTAACAATGTTCCAAATCTCAACTCGCGATTCAAATTTACAAATAATTTTCAAATTATGAATTCCAACATAGCGTTGGAGATTTTTTAATTCCATTTTTATTTGTATGGCCCGCACTATTTAACAATTCTTAATTTTACACAAACTTTGAGTTCATGAGTTGTTTTTTTTTTCATATAATAAATCGATTAACCGTTATAGTAATAGGATTCAAAGTAAAGTGTCTCAAACGATAAAAAAAAAATCTGCACACAATCAGTTAAAACTCAAAGTAGAGTAAAAAATGGTACTAGATTGTAACATTTTGTTTTTTTTTTTTTTTATGATTTAAATTAAAATACAACGAATAATGAAAGCAATTTAGTCAACTTTTGTTCATAATCGTAATGGTAGAAAGGAAGTTTGGTTGAGACTGTAGGATGTTAAAACTCAGTAGGATTTTCTAAAGATGGTCTTTCTTCAAACACTCTTGTTTTCTGTCATAAAGTATTCTTCTCTTACCCTGTTATTTGCCACTGTATTTGTACAGTATTTTTTTCCTTCTGTTCAAATAAATACTTTTTAACTCCCTAGGGCTACACATATTCTACAATATTTTAAAAATATAGAAGTGTTGTAATAAAACAAAACTGCCATGTAAAGAAGTGATCTTTTTTTATCATAAAATTTTGATAGCAACATTTGTCCCATGATGCTTTACAATGCAGAGCTCTGTTCTGAGTTCTCATGAGTTAAGTCAGTGGTTCCCAAACTTTTTTATCATTCAGCGCCTACTTTTCAGTCATTATTGATTGTAACACCCATTTTAAACCATTTGTGCAGCAAAATAATGCTTCAATTGACTCTCACAGCTCACTAAAAGGTTACCAGCGTTACCCACTGGTGAGCGGTAGGGAATACCTTGGGAATCACAGAGTTAGGTGCTTACTTAACATTCGTGGAAAAAACATCCATTTTACCATGTTCCAGTAGCAAATTCCATCCAATACCCTCGTATCTTAATTTGGCAGCGACGTTTCCGCTATATTGGTCGCTTATAGAACAGAGATCGCTGCCTACAAGAACCGGTTACAGCTCAGGCAGAGCGTTTTATTTTTAAACGCACTGCAACAAATACCATTTCCAGCAGAGACACTTCCAAGCTTACGCGTCTGCTAAAAATAAATCAGCTTTAGCTGCTCTTCCTAAGAATCCATCAAACACCTCCCCTGTGGAAGGTGGAAGCGCCGCCGAAGCCAACATTCTCCCGAACGCGCAATTCGGTCGCGTTCTCGATAATCCTTGCCAGGCTCCCCGTGTCTCCCTCTTGCCATGTGCCACGGCTTCTGAGCGCCCATTCATACGGCCAAATTTGTGCACCAGCTAAACCACGCCACAACCTTCCACGATAAGCTGCTTACGATGAGCACCCGGCTACAAAACGAAGCAGCGCTTTCAGTGTCTGCCGGAGGCTGCACAACACAGACAATCGGAGGCAGAGTGGTTCACACCCAACCGGCAATCCGCGTCCCTGCCGATAAGCTTTGTACGACCGAGCGGCCGAGATTAGAAATCTTACTAATTTTCCACCACCGCCGCTACTGCCAAGGCTGCGAAGCAAAAGGCGCCGGCACTGGGCGAACGAGAATATTCAAATTACGTGCCTCAAAGTGTGGTCATTGTAGGCGGAATTTTTGTGTTTGCTTCGGCGCTTTAAAATTACGCCCCTAGGTCCTTGGACGAACAAACTTATTTCTCTCCACAGTCACCAAAATGTTTACTCAACCGGCCGCCCTGTACCTTTTGGGAACGCAAATTCCATCGAATTGAATCGGTTCGGTTAGAATCAGCTAATTCCAATCTGACAAAACTCACCGAACCACAACGGGGCGACGGGACGGGATGGGCTGAGGTCGGCGCTCGTTAAGCTACTGCCCTCGCTAACAACGCGCTCTGGGCCAAGAAACTTTGTTCTGGTACGACGTTCTTTTTAGCCCTTTTTCTTGTACAAAGAAAACTCTTCCCTCCGTGCGCTTAGTGTCGCGATGAATCAACGACAAGTACTGGCTTCTGAGCAGTGTCCGTCCCCATCCCAATACACAGTGGGCATGTTGGAACATTTACCCGGATAAAACGGCAAATAGGGCTATCACTATGAAATGTTGTAAACTGGTTTGATCTCAGTTGTTAATTCTTTTTTCGTTTTTACTAGTCGATTTCCGACACTTGAAAATGGTTTTGTTTATTAGTTTAAAAATATATTATTCAAAAATATGTTTTCGATTTATTTGTTTCGAATTGAATTTGTTCTCTAGGTTCGGTACTTCTGCCAATGATGTTACAAATTTTAAATTCTGATAAGTTCTACTACCAATGTAAGGATCGTTTTATACGTTTTGCGACTTGGGCAATTTATTTGAACAAAACTAATCAATGTAATTAAATAATTAAAAAAAGAGCTAACGATTCTTTGTTAATCATTTTTTATTTGTGGAGAAAAAAGTCATTTTTAAGGTTTGCCATCCCGGCTTTCGTGCCATAGGACGCTCCCACCATCCATTCATTCATTCGTTTCAGCTTACAGAGCCTTTTTGCCTTTAGGGCTAAATTTGTCTCTTGACTCCCACCATCCTGAAAGTGCCAGCTTAATGACTTTCCGTAAACATTTCACACTACCTAACCTTCCGCAAACGGATTGGCGACCTGGCCATGTCTTGCAGACGTGCTCTGCAATGAGCGGGCCAAGAAGAAGAAGAACCTTCCGCAAAACTTTCACTACTCACAAACCTCACTGCTTCGTTTGATGCATTTACGCAGCATCTAAATCGCTTCATGCAAGGAAAAACCAATTGCCACCCACAAAAGAGAATACCACTATACCGTTGAAAGACCTGTGATGGAAGCGTACGCATTTACATGCTTGTGACGTACACGCGCAAGAGAATGAGAACGGGGCCAACATTCAGTTCCAGCTGTTTCCCGTCAATTCGAAACGTCGAAGTTGCTGATTTATGGTTGTGCTTTGTGAGTCATACGATAACTCAAAGTAAGCGAAAGTTTCCTGTTCGGGCCACAGATTCTATTGCCACTGTCTTGCTTGCTTCACCCGGTTTGTGCTTCTCTTCACCAAAGAATGGCCAACGGAGGGGTAGCACCAAAAAACAATATTCCGCCTACCGCCCCCCCCCCCCCTCTCGGGGCCTTCACACCCAAAGCAATGTGAAAGTATATTTCTTGGATGAATAGTTTAGGTTGCAATAAATTTGCCCCCCCCTCCCCGTTACCCGTCGTGCTGTTTCGTTTCTTATCATACGGTAAGATTCTTTTGCGATGTTTTATGAAGCGCTTGAGAGCTAGGGGCATCGCCATCGCGGCGCGCCGGTTTTCATGTTAGTGTTGCGCTTTGGTGCGCATTGGACGTATCAACTTTTGGGGAAGCTTTATCCCGATATGTTACAGCATCGGTGAGTGTTTAGAAGAGATTCTGATGTCTCACAAACTGCTTGACAAGTGCGGTTATAAAGCTGAAATCTTTCGCCTAAGTAGAGCTACACCATCGTTATCCGATATCAAAGGAAAGGGTGTAAATAAAATTCAATAAAAGTTTTGTGGCCCTGCAACGGGATGATATCTGAAGCCTCCTGAATATTCCATCCAACACCTATTCCGACACGTCCACGTGTCGTGCATGGTGGTATCATGGGCCCAGGTCCTGCCATTCGATTGGATGAAGGCTTATGGCTAAGAAGGAGGGGGGGGGGCAGCATTCCAGGAAACTGGTATAGATGAATGTCGGGGGGCAGATCGATGCTAAACCGATCTCGAGGCTCTCCAGAGGTACTGGGGGGCGTGGGCGTGAGGCCAGTCACCCAGCTCTACGTAACAATTGACTACGAATAGATGTAGACAAAATACGAGACCTCGACTTACCCATGCTCGAGGCATGCCTGTCCCTTATTCAACCTGGTGCTAGAGAGGGCCAACAGCGACTCGGAGGTGGACAATTCGGGAACCATCTCGGGTCAAAAGTAAGCATATACTACAGCATAGAATTCGAACCTCGCGCTCGGATGCTGGTTCCCAGCCGGTCATTCTATAGCCTGAGGAAGCATTTCACCTCACAAAACCGTAGTTGGGACTATATCGCACCTATATAGTTCCAGTACTTACGTATGTCTCTGAGACATGGGCTCTGTCCAAAACGGACGAAACCTTCTTAGCCGCGTTCGAGAGGAAGATGCTGAAAAGGATTGTTGGCCCCATACGTGAGGAGGGACAGTGGAGGAGCCGATACAATGACGACCTGTACGAGCTGTGCAACGATCTATCCGTTGTGCAGCGGATTAAGCTCGCTCGGCTCCGGTGAGCTGGCCATGTTATACGCATGGACCCGGACAACCCGGCCCGTAAAGTCCTCTGAGACCTTCCACATAAGATACAAAATTGTATTTTACTTCGAAATTTTATTTCAACTGCGTAAGTGCAGTGCCTAAGTTAGATAACCAAAAATGCATTTCGATTGAAAATTAAAACCATTTTAAAGCATACAACAAACACATTCAAGAACAGAAAATGAGCATATCTACATGTTTACTTCAATTATTCTCTTTAATAGACTAGACCAAGATTAATTGAAAATTTTTATTTTTGAAAATGAAAGTTTAATTGAAAAAGAAATAATTTCTTTCGCCTTTATTTTTACATAAAAGATATTTCTACCTCTGTCGATAATCATCGTCTATCGGTATTCTTTGGAAGTTTGGCTGCAAGATCCAATGGATCGTTAATATAACTGGATAAAACTGGCTTATACATTAACAGATTTAATGTTGGGCTGCTAAAGAGTGTCCTTCGCTTGAGTTCTTTTGAAGACCCCTTAGAAAATCAACTTTCTAGTGCTCATTAAAGTTATCATTAACCCGAGATGGGCCCTGGCCGGTAGAACCTTTTCCGTTTCACAAGCCCAAATAGATATCGACATTCACCTTGAAGCTAACTGGCGATGCGAAGTGAATGCACGAATTTTTTGAAGAAATTGCCATTTTGTACCAGTTTATGGGTTGGTCAAGCTGTGATTAAGATGGCATCGTGTAGATAAGTGCTAGTGGAGACTTTCTTTCCCGATCTGATCACTTATAGAAAAGAGACTTGTTATGCTCATTATCGTTTATGCAGCTGCGGTCCCTAGAAAGAAAATAAATTAATATGCATTTTACACGATTACGTTTCCACTCGCGGGACCTAACTATTTAACCTTTCATACACGTTGCTTGAAAAAGAGCTTATACCCATTTTGCAAGGATGTATATTTTTTTAATTACAACGCTTGCTGGTTAGCTTCCAATCCACCGCAATGCAAACGTTTCTCATCCACGCCCTACCGGAAAATCAATCCGTTCGTTCCCGTTGGGTGCTAAGAAATATGGTTCAAAAAGTCCGTCCTCCTAGTAGGATCGCTGTTACTGCACCTGCACCCAAGCATACCGGCACGCCACGAATCCTTCTTTCACTTGCCAGCACTCTCTCTCTCTCTCTCTCTCTCTCTCTCTCTAGCACTTCAAATTTATGCTCCACCAACTGCTCCGACAGTGAGCATTTTTATAGTACGAGCGGAGGAAGGAAGCACCGAGCGAAGGATAGAAAAAAAGTAATCAACCAACACGACCGTCCGACCGGGCAAGATGATAATGTGCAGGGAAAGTAGTTCGCTTTCGCGTTTTATCATTTGTCTTGCCTGGGTGTCTTCATTCTCGCGCCCTTCCTCGCGCCTAATGGACTACCTTAAGCTTACGCTTTTCCGTCCGACTGACCTCATCGACCAGAGCGCTTGGCGGCAGCCAAAGGTACGGGAGTGCGCGCGCGAAAAGCTTGCGAATTGCGTATAAATAATGATTTACCGAAGGACTTTCCTTTCGCGCCTCCGGAGCGCTCGTGCGACCTGGGCCGGGGGCCCAGTTGGCGGGCACGGGACACAGCAAACAAGTGTTTGATTTATGGGCGAACCCGTGGTCCAACTAGTTCAAGTGCAAGCAAAACAACCCCTTCACGGCATGCCGCTGCCGCCGCTGGGGACGCTTTGAGCGTTAAGCGGGGAAAAGCTTTTCCTTCTTTTGCTGTTCCCGGCATCCCCGGATGCAAAGAAGGATGCGCGCGAAACGTAACGCACCGCACCGCGGTACATCTTCCCTGTTTGTGGGTGCTCCAGCTCCGGTTTTTCGGTTTTCCCCCTGGTCCCGCCGGTTGACGAAGCTGCCCAGTAACCCAGCAGTAGCTGCACAACACAACCGGAAAATGTCGTTTCAAATGAATTTACTCGCCTTATTTGAATGAGAAATAATGGTGCTTATAGAGACGGCTGGATTACTTACACTCAGAGTTTCTCCATCCTCCGGCCTTTCCCCTTCACTTCCAACCCACTGGGGCGGCACACGGAGGTGGAAACCGTCCTAAGGAATGATTTCCTTGGAGGACCGACTTAGCCGGGCTTTTCTCCGAGGGGGGGGGGAGGGAGGGTGGTGATTTTTTTTCGCCCTGGCGCCGTGGCTTCGAGGACTAGCGTTCTACCGCTTCGGCAGTGGCACCCTTCAAGCCTCTTATAAAGCTTATCGCTCCTCCTCTCTCTCTCTCTTCCTATCGTTTGGTTTTCAATGATAATTTCACCTTTGCTAATCTTGATTACAAAAATACTACCTCTTTAAAGTCACGAAGCACGGTTTTTGCAGCGTTGGGAATATTAAAGATCGCGCGTAATGAGATTTTACTTTCAAAACGGTTAATTGAAACGCGTAAATTGTTCATTGAAAACAACTAATTTTATGTCTTTTTTTTTTATTTATTACAACACTCTATAAAAAAGTGTACAACACAAATTGATGCACACCAAGCCCCAATGAACTTTAATATATTGTTTTAGTACGGAATGCATCAAGTAAGCGCTATATAACGGAATGCTTAAAGCTTGTTCCTGATTCCGTCAAGTATTTCCGAGAATTAAGCGGAGCTAGAGCAGCGGAACAAGCACGTGAAAAACATAAATAACAATACAAATATTTGTTAGGGCTGATGGTTCCTCTTCTTTTTATGTTTTACCATTTTTTAGTTAATATAAAAGAAATTCCGTAAATAAATCTACCTAAGTTAGCGCTCTTATTAAGACAATTGGTTCGATTTAAAGTAAATTCTAGGGTAACTTGTTAATAAAACAATAAAAGTGACTGGAAGTTAAATACTGAAAATTAATAGGATGGTAAATACAACGATTTTGTTATGTTATTTTGACTGTGCATAAATTAGTATCTTGTGTATCCTAAATCAACCAAACATATTATTGGGGTCAAACACTATTCGTATAGAAATATAAATAAATTTCTCGCTTGTCCGATCGTTTCGTCTGATTTAAAAAAAAATTCATAAAAAAAAATTTGGCACGTTATTATTGAATGTTAAGGAAGGGTAGTTTCACACGTGAACCACGTTCTATTTACATCAACTCTCAAAGAATGCGCCAAACCGTCTAGCAGATGTTTTCCTACGCAAGGGTTTAAAATTGGACGCAAACACCGACTGTTTGTTTACTTCCACCCTTCGCTACTGACGATGACGATGATTGAGTGATGAATGTTTCTTACACTTTTGGTCTACTCACCTATGCTGCCTCCCACAGGGAACTGAAAGGTTACAAAAAAAAGAAATCCACTTTACCCTGAACGCACGTTACAAATGCGGGAAACCGCGCGAAAACGAATGACACGTGGTCCATGGTTGCTACGATTGTCTGCACTACTCAGTCCTGGTTTCATTTACTACAATCGTTCTCTCTCACTCACACACACTCACAGGCGTTCTCATCTTCAAACACTTCAGCAAATTGTTCCAGGTGCCCGGCTTCTTCGACACGCGCTGAAAGATGTACAAGCTGCGAATGGAAACGTTTCATCGAGTGCGGCCATGAGTTGGGTGCCCGCGTACGCCAAACTGCATCCCGGCGCAGTGCCGTTTTTTGTGCTTCTACTAACCTGCACGCTTCCTCACCGTGCGCTTGCCATCGATAGCAGATCGTCGGCCGATACGGAAAGTAGGTTGAAACGGAAAATCTATAAATCGGTACTTTGGAAAATCTATAAACTCTCTTTTTATTCCTTTATTCTTTCGCTCTCTTTATTTCGCCCGCTGTTGATTACGACACCACATGGCAAGCAGTTCCCAAATTGCAACAATGTACTACCGGCACGGACACTCAGCTCAAGTGCGGCATCAAGGAGCAGCACGCGGACCACATGAACTCCTCCGATGTGCAGTGGTACTTTAAGGTAGGTTATATTTTTGTGCTGAACATCTATTAAGATGATAATCTATGTGATTGCCATTGCTCCCTCGTCCGATCCAGCCGTGCGGTGGCGGCTTTCAGCAAATGGCTTGCAGTAATCGCGCCCTGCTGGATGCACTTGACTGGCAGCCGCTTGATTGCGATAATAAACCATGCCGCGTAACGCTGACGATACGGAACGCTTCGGAAGTGGATGCGGGACTGTACCGCTGCACCATACATCCCTACCGGACGGACAACTGGACGCTGCTGGACATTCAGCTCGTGCGTACGTTCGAGCTGGTCGTGACAAGTAGGTTGACGCCTTGGGGGAATCGGGCCTTGGAGTCAGTTTCAACTAATGCATCGCCATGCTTTCCATCACTCCCCTTCTGTGTAGAGTGGCCGCTGGATGAGTCAATACCGGCACCGGAGCTGCTGGACAATCTGCCCGCCAACACGACGGCCGTCGCCGAGACGCAGATCGTGCTGCAGTGCCGCGTGCACAGCAAGGTGCCACCCACCATTAAGTGGTTCCGGCGCATCAACAAGCGGCTCGGGGAGCACAGCTTCAATCAGAACAAATCGATCCGCTACCTGGAGAATTTCTACGAGCTGCTACCGTCGGCCGGCGAGAAGCTGCTGTCGCACGACGTCTATCTGAGCAAGCTGATCCTGTACGATGCGTCCGAGCGCGACATCGGCATATACGTGTGCGTTGGCATTAATTATGTCGGTGTCAGCATGGCCGACGCGTACGTCAATCTGGTGAACCCGAACGGGACGCCGGTGGAGGACGGCACGAGCGGTGGGAGCTACGTGGAGCTTATGGTGCTGTTTCTTATACCGATAGCGCTCGCCCTCGTACCGCTGGCGGGCTGGATAGGGCTGAATTTATTACGTGCAAAGCATCGGTCGGAAGAGAAGTCGCCGGTGCAGCTGCACGGTACACCCGTGTACGCACCGTACGGGCAAAACGCGGCTGTGGAAAGGATAAAGCAGGGAAGGAAGTGTAACGGGCTGGAGCACACGGAACATTTGTATGAGAAGGTAGACGTGGTGTAGGCGGGAAGCGGTGAATTATAAATTCACCATTGATGAACCTGTGTAAATATTTGATATAGCTGTTTTAATAAACATACTCGTCTAAGTAAAAGTACTTTATAGCACACTAAAAGTGTGTCAACTAAACTGAAATAAAAGAGTTTGACAATGACAAGATGTTTTCCAACATACTCTGTAAAAATATCGGATTAAATTTTGTTTTGAAAATATGTAGCTTTATCGGTAACTAAAAACGGATTAATTCAAATATTTTGTCGACATAGTAGGAGCTCTAACACCCAGATGGCGCTTTACAAATTAACTCTTTTGCCCAAAAATACTACGCGCAAATTGAAACGATCAGACGACTGTTTAAATTCAAGGAGCACGTTTCTTCTCTTCAAAAATATGATAAGCTCATTAAATTAATCAAACTATGTCTAGCAAATCATCTCAACTTCCATAATTTGCATTAATATTACCATTTTGACCAGCTGCCACGATACATTTCACCCAGTGTTCAAATCGACCTTCTGTCAAACTGGTGTCGTTTGAAACGTCACAGTTTACAATTGTTGTATCGCGGCGTCCTGCAGCATTCGCTGGAAGAAACGCAATTTCACGTGAATTTACGATTTATTTTTGATAATTTTATTTTTTACGAACTTAAACCACTTCCGGTGGATACGGGTGGTGTGTTATCTATGCTTTTTTTCGGCATCGAAACTCTGAAAATAGGCCTGCATCACGGACGCGCTTGGCGTACGCTGGCCAGGAGAAGCTGTTGCGTTGTAGTTGTTGTTTTGTTTTTAGTTCGAATATTTTGTGTTCAAAATGTCATCAACAGTCGGCGTTTCTACGGCCCGCACAACTCGTCGAACATCAAACGCCGTCCGTACGTTAGCATCAACGATTACAACGCGTAGACCGCAGAGAACTTTGATCGAAAAGAGCAACGATGCTAACTATGGCGGTAGGATTCCGAGCGACATCCAGCAGAAGCTTATCAACTGCAAAGTGGTTGTGCAAGATATTTTGGCCCAAAACTCCTCGCTGAAAGAGTTGTCCCGGTATGGGAAAGGTTAGTTATAGGTCGTCGAATAAGTTCCGACTACTATTACTAATATTTTTGCCTTGCATCGTTTTAGATTACCGCAGTATCATCCAGATCGACATTTCAGCAAAGGACGATGTGGATAACTCAGCCGTCCCTCCAGAAAATCAACGTGTAGCATCAGAACGAAACAGCTATGTAACACGACGAACAAAATCCCGCTCAATTATTGAAAAGCTACCTCAAACCATCAACATTGTACCAGCAGAGCAGGGTTCAGTCATACATCTAGACGAATCCAGTGTCAGCACGACACGCATGGAAAATACACACAAAACCACAAGCATTGATCAAATGCAAAAACAAACAAATTCCAAGGATGATGTCATCGTATATGCTTCTTTCACAGACAAGGAACGCACTCGACGAGCCAGTGTTAATGTGGTTCAAAATCGTTCAGCTCAGAAACGAAAGCCTGAAAGCATAATACCATCACACGAGGCGGGTGTTTCTCCACCAAAGCGGTCTCCTGATACACAACAATGCTTACAAGCTTCGAAAATTACGACTACTTCCACGGACGGTAAAAGCGTGATTCTTTCGGAAACTTCCAAAGAAAACGTTATAACCACAACAAGTCAGCGGTTGGATAATGTGGACAAAAGCGCATTTAAAAATCTCATAGTTTCTATCAAACGCATAGCACCGGCTCTCTCAGCCATAGGCTTGAAACGGCTCAAGTATCCCGAGATGGAACCACTGAAAGATACGGCAATAACGGAGCGCTCTTCCAGCAGCGTAAACCTGCTTCAAACTGGTGACGTGGTAGAAAAAAGACGAACGCTTCAGCGTCGAAAAACATCCCTCGCACAATCACAAATCGCTGTCCATTCTCCTATACTTGAAGTTCCGGATTCGCCTCCCCACGCTCAGCTGGAGAGTGAATCGATGTCCACTGTTCCGAATTTGACCGAGCGACCATCGAAAACGTTCAAAAAGCCGAATATAGCTAGACTCCCCCGATTACCGCTCGTAAGTGAAGTGGAGAACGAGGATGTCTACGAATTTCTGTCATCCTCACAAAATAGCGATATAACCACATCAGGCAAAACTGACCGAAACACGAAACAGAAGAGAGGGAGAAAACCAGCAGAAGCATCCGTGAGGAAGAACCCTAAAGCTTCAACGACGAAAGCTAAGGCAAAGGCACAAAAATCGACGAAAAATCCTTTCGGCTTTCATCCCAAAGCTCTACAGAAAGTAATCAAAAAGATTGGCGGTGGTCCAGTGAAACAGCCGGAGAAGGCTGACTTCAAGATAAACTTGGAAATTCCTAAAACACCGACCGTCGTCGCGCCTTCACAGTCAGCAGCAACAGTAGCACAGTCGCCATTCAATTTGGGTCTTAATTTGGATGTTCCACCGCATCCGTTAGAAATTTCTCGAAAATTAAACCCTGCAGAGGAACGCCTGAAGCCGCCAGTCCGATCACAACCGCTATTTACATCCACTCCCGCGCAAAATAAACTAGACACAATAGCGGCAAATAGTTCCCGCCTATCATCGGTCGCTTGTAACCCCGCAACACCGTGGCGTATGCAGGAGGAAATGATTGTCCCTCGAACGAGCTACGTACACCGAACGAAAGAGATGCTACCATCTTACGAAAGTTTTACTACCGAGGACAACAACAATGTACAAGTCGGATCTTCTTCGGCTTATGTTACTGAGCGTCGCAAATCGGCAATGTTCGCTACCGGCAAAAACGTTGCTGCGGAAGCAAATATGCCTTCCGGCACATCGTGCGATGAGATGGTTAGCGATAGGGACTTGCTTCAGATCGAACAGATGTACAAAGAGCTGAAGGCGACAAGCGAGATGAGCGAAAAATTGATCACGGCTATGCGAAGGTGCAAGAGCAAGGGGGCAACACCGCAACAGCGTCAAAACTTACGCCAGGCGAGCCAAAAGCTGAAGAAATGGTACGAACGCTCAATGCAATCATTTAACCATTCGATGCGTATTATCAATAGCATTCAACGCATGAACAACCTCGACACAGAACGGTCGGCCGCGTGTCCATCGCCCCGGTTGTCCCAAGAGCAACAGCGCACGGTGGAAAATTTCAACCTCAGCACCGACCAGTTCCGTTCCATGATCGACGATCTACAGTCGGCGCTGCAGGACTCCGACATAGAAAACCGCCCACCTTCAAAACACCTTCAAGGAGGTGCGGATATAACTAAACACACTGAAAGAAAAGAACCGTCAACAACTACCAACTCTTTGCAGCAATCGAAATGCCCCAAAGACGTTGTCATTTTACCCGATCGAGGCACTACTGCCAATCGGAATCCATTGATGCCATTGAATGTGGTGCCGCTGCCACAGCGCGACAGTCCCTTAATATCTCCGCTAGCAAGGAAGCTGCCAGCCAGCCCGCAGAAAACACCGGGCCCGGTCAACGTCCGCCGAGAGCTTGAGTATGACAAGGAGACCAACCATATTGCCACACAATCAAAGGCTGATGCTCCTCCGTCCACTGGTATTGTGGAAGAGATAATCGACGAAACGACGGATAATGTTTCCGTCCCCCTTGCTGACGATGCCCAACACAGCCAGGAGGAGCATATGCCGGACGCGTCCAAGGGTACTCGAGATTACTTCGGCTTCAACGATGATGATGATGAAGAGAAGAGCGTAGTAGAAAACTCTGAAGCACAGATAACACTTCCGAATCCTCTGAACATCTCCAAAGCAACACTACGGGAGCGGCTCAATCGGAAACAATTGGTTCCGAAGCGACCCATTTTCCGAACGCAGCCTAAACAGCAAAGCCGTTCTAGTGGCCCTACTCGCTTTCCGGCGAAACATCTGCGCCTGTTCAGCAGTCCCACTAAACGACCAGCACATACGCTGGGTGAATTTGTCGCTTCTACGCCACGCCAAGTCGGTGGATGTACCGCCACCGAACAGGCGTCAGGCTTGCGGACGCCTGTAATAGAGCCGCCGGATGTGTCGGTGATTGAGACGAACTGCGAAAGTGCAGAACGAAATGAGCATGACGGACAAACTAATGTGCCGGATGTGGTGCTGTTCGACACGCCGGATCAACCGGCATGGCTAAACAATTCGGTAAGTTACTGACGCAAGCAGAATCAAACGGTTTCTATAATTTTTTTTTCGATTCACTATCTACTTTAACGTAGGCTCATCAACGAACTTATGCACGCGTACCGAAGCTGCGCAAAAAGAAAAAGAACATATACCTAGCTAACCTGGGGTTAGATGATGATGACGATGATGAAGAGGAAGCAGCGGCCGATTCGGACGATGTACAAGAGCTCAGCTCAGACTCAGATACAGAGGAAGCACAGCGAAAGAAAAAGAACAAACAACGTAAAGCTCGACAAAAACGTGTCCCAGTCGAGCAGGTAATTTAACTGCGTGACAATCCCTATGACACATTTGTACTAAAGCCATATGTTATTTCCTATCATTCAACAGACGAAGGATTTCAAAGAGTTTGTCGACAACTTCAACAGTATGTGTGAAGAGGTCGAACGGTACGAGCTGATCGTTGAGTAACCCCGATCGAGTAAATCGATAGACGGTATACACTGCAAGGAACTGACGGAATTCAATTTAAAGCTGGATGTTGGAATAGCTTGCCAGCCACACTGTAGGGAAGAAACTATCTTGTTTGTTTTTTTTTTATATTTTGATGAACTTTTTTTTTAAGATGTGTTGTCGTACTCTAGCGTGCATTACTTCCCAGTAGGAATATGTATATTTTTATATCTATTTAAAATCAGCTTTATACCTACTGATAATCAGCATCTTGCTTTATCTATCCTTGAAGGATTCGTTTCATACTATTTAAAATTCTCATTTATTTGCATTGTGCTGGAAAACTCATTTTGAAATGAAATAAAATTTGGTTAGAAGCAACCACCTTTAAGCGTAAAATATTTACTATAAATGCACCCACTAAACCGGGCAGGGAACTTGTGCGAACTCAGATTCGGATATTCAATTTAAAATGTGGACTTCTCATTTCGATATGCCTTAAGCAATTTCTACTTCAATTTTTGTTTCTTTATTTCGTTTGCACTACGTTCTCTGTGTGTTTGTTAGAGGAGTCACCTGTCAATTATATTGAAAATAAAAGGAATTTACTCACGACTTCACTCTTGTTCATTACACTCGTCTACTGTTGCTTTCAGGAGATGGAAGTTCGCGTGTTCGCGTGTCTTTTTGCGTAACTAATTTCACGATCTGCACCGGAGACACACCAGTCGAGACCAATAAATAATACATGCTAGATTAGATAGCGACAATTCAACGAAAAGGAATTCCTATCATTTAGTGTATCCGAACGAACTGCTGAATTAGTTTAGGTGTAAAAGAAAAAAAACAAAATCACACATTGCTGCTTGTTCCGTGGGAGCAAACAGTTACTCACACTTTAAGAATTCTCGTTTGAAACTAACGTAACGTACCGATTTTCCATCCACGGGCAGTGGAAATTGATGCGTTATAAGAAAAGGGGAGCGGGATGCAAAACGTTTCGTATTACACATGAGTACAAAATAAAAATCGACTAGAATCAATAAGATTATGCAAGATGCTTCTCCGATCATTTGGACCACCTATAGTAGACTCTTTCTGCTTCCTGACAGTCGCCTGTGGTCTGAACTAAGTTTAGTTTTTGCAAAATGACACCGCAATCTATCTCAAAAGTCGTTCCACAAATCAAACTTACACCCAAGCTCTGGCGTGTATTCTCCGCGAGCTCTCGTTTGCTTTGCTTGCTATCTAGAATTATGGCCTCTTTTACCTTTCCTTAGGATTGAAATGAAGTATTTCTGCCAAATCTGCCTCATTGACTGATTTTTTTCACTACATTACTTCAATTGGCCAATGATAATAGGGTAACTTATAATTATAATATAAGTAAGGTTCTACACGCCATAGTACTCAAAATAAACACTTTTCATTTGTTTTGCGTGTTATTCCTTTCATCTTATTATCTTACAGTCTAAATGTTAGAGGTGAGTGCAGTTTATCAACTGGTTGAATTTCAGATTATTTCATTTGGGTTAAATAATTTACAAAACCATAACCGGTCTCCCCGCTCGTTCGCCCCATCGCCGCCGTACATCCAAGAAAAATCTGTTTTTCATTTGCGTGCACTCGGATAGAAATGGAAACTATCCGTTTTTGCTTTTATATCGCATTTTCTGCCTTATAATATTCTAGTTCTTTTGTCAAGCTTTTTTCTTCTCGTTGCTTGCTTTCTCTCAACAAAGCCTTGTTGTATGTGTGTGCATTGAAAATATTTCAACTTTTTCACTTCTGTTTTTGCTCTGGCTAAATTGCTCTTTTAATTTGTGATTGCAAAACAATAAATAAAGTATGAAAGAAACATCCAAAAACAAATAACTATTCTATCGCTCTTTACAAAGGCCATACATTGTTGTCTCCCTGACGCGTTGTGAAAGGTAATTCGAGAAGAAAGGTATAAAGTAGCAAACACAACCAATCCACTAACAGGATACAAGGATATTAAAATTGGTACGAAAAATATGGATTGTCATGTCTTTTGCAAAATAATTCCTACTATTGTTGCCCCAGCTAAGCTTAACAAGCGCAACATAATATTATTGTAAGTATGCACAGAATAGAGAGGGTTGCGCGCCTAAAACACAATCGTGCAAGTAAAAACACACACGTCACAAAGGTTATCAGTCGAGAAACGATGCGGTTTTGTAAAATCTCCGTTCTACTATTTGCTATGCATGTTTAAATCAGTACAAAAATAGTTCCCTTGCAAGATAAGTCAAAATACTGGTACAAGAATATTGATCTGCAGCAACGAGGTACGAAATAGGAAACTAATTTAGCCAAATCGGGAAAGATGTTTAGCAAGTTCTAAACGATAAATAGAAGGCTTTTCAGACGAACTAGATTTGTTTTCACTCCGATTATAAATTACGGTGATGTTACTTTCAATTTTATCTCCACACTGAACAACTGTGCTAACATCTGCCTGATGTTAAATCGATATGATTCGATCGATACAATTCGACCGACAATATCGGAAATCTTTTTTGTGGGTGTGCTTTCATTGCTTCTCTACTTACTAATGCTTCTCTCTACTACAACCGGTGATAAACGCTTACATTAAGGTGGTGGTGATCCTTCCCGCAGCGACGGGACCTGTAGCCTAATACCTGAACACACGTACACTCTTTTTTAAATAATAAATGCCACACTATCATCACATACTGATCCAATATGCTAGCCTTCCCCAGTCGCTCATTGGATACAGCTCTGTTTCTCCATGCCAGAATCAACCCTTTCCCACAGTAGTCTCATTAGCGTTCGTCTCCATCGCTAAATAATTTAAAAATTTCACTGAACAATCGGTGCATGCACTCTTAAACGCTACGGTGCTATTGGGAAAAGGAGAATATAGTGTATATAGGTATAAACATTCCAACGCCCCGCAACAAGACCGTCCGTCCGTCCGTTCTACCCATGCTGTCGTGCACTCGTAACACATTGCTTTGTTTTTACCACGTTTTCATCGCCCCGTCTCAAATTCGCCTCCAAACTCACACACACAAACACTTGCCTGCTCCGGGGCACGGTTTGGTAATACAATAATTGTTGTACATCCCTGTTTTGATAGCGCAATCTCCTCCGCCAAGCGCCATATACTCGCGCCACATCTTACATCTGACTTTCCTTGCGCCACTGAAACGTGCCGGACTTTACGTCAATACTGGATGAACCCTGGTTATTGCCACCGCTCGAAAGCATATTGTTTGTGCGCCGAATCAGCTGCGCCGCAGAATCGATACGATTGCGTATCAGGCGCATCGCAGGATTCGTTGCAATGCCACTGCGTTTGGATGATTTGCTGAAATTTGAGAAGGTTTAGCGGTTACAATACATGATGCTTTTCCAGCACCGCATTGGTACATACCCGCCAGCTCCGGCACTGGCACCACCGGCTCCCTGTAGCTGACTGCTCTCCTTTTGATTGTTGCCTAAAATGATGCGCATGTGCGTATCGCGGGCAAAGTGATTATCGTGCGGGTTCATAATCGTACTGTTGTTCGAAAGGCTGATGTTCATCTCTTCAAACTGCTTTCCGAGCAGTGCCAACGAGGACGGTGGTTGATTCTGTCCCGGCGAGCTGATTTCACTGCTCGGTGAATGCGGTGGCGTCGCATACAAGGGCGACATGCATCCCAGATCGAATAGATCGGCATCGTTTGGGTTGATGCGAATATTCGATGCTGTCGAAAGAGAAGAACACGAATTAAATACAAGACGACACAAACACAAAATAGCAAACGCCATACTTCCTCCACACCTACCTATATTTGCCTGGTACTCCTCAACATTCGGAAGGACTTGGGAATGTTTTTTGTTCGAAAACTTTGCCACCGAGGACGACGAAGACGTTAGTTGCTGATGGTGCGGTTGGTGCTGTTGCTGTACTATGTGGTGCGATTTCGAGTTGTGATGGCGTGAATGTTTTTGAAGTTGTTGTGTAAAGGACATCGGTGCTTGCTGTAAAAATTTAAAAAAAATAAAACAAAACATTAATTTCATTAATAAAAAAATCACTCTTTCTTTTCAATAAAACGTTACACACCTCATTACTGCTACCGGTAGATTGACTAGAGATGACACTTTTACGCTTCTGAAGACTGCTAGTGTCTGAATGCATCGTGTTTTCGTAGAAATTGTTGTTCTGCGTCGTGGAGCTGGTTGTGTTAGAGTTTGTCGACGAAACGTTGAGTATCGGCGGACCACCACCACCACCACCGCCACCAGCCGGCATCAGTAGATTCGGATTATTCGGAAAACCTGACGACGGTGAGGGATTGTGTATGGAACTGCATGGTGGTAATTCGTCCGGTGATTTTAAGTTCAGATGAGGATGTATCATCTTTCCACAATCCAAATCATCTGAAACGCAAAATGAAAAAGCAAAATGTTTTTATGAATCAATTGACTGCGTTCAGACAATTACTGGCAGAACTTACTTTTGGTATAGTTTTCTAGAATGCGAAGCACATTGTTACGGTTTGATTTAGCTGCCAGCTTGATTGGCGTACGACCGCAGTGATCCGATTTATACGGGTTGGCACCGTACTTGAGCAGATAGCTGACACACTTTTCGTGTCCTTCTTGCGCGGAAATGCCCAATGCCGTTGCACCCTGCTTGCAGGCGTGATCTGGTACGGCACCGTAGTACAGCAGAAGCTGCATCACTTCGTGATTACCTTGCCATGCGCAGGAATGCAACGGTGTTCTAGATTCCAGGTCCATCGCATTCACATCGGCATTACCTACAAACCACAGAAAATATTAATAACCCGGCTCAACTCCATTCCTACCCCATCAAACATACCGAGTGTTATCAGTAGCTTAACCATCTCCGCATGCCCTTGCCAAGCGGCAACGTGCAGTGCTGTCCTTCCTTCGCTATCCGGAATGTTTACGTCCGCATTAGAGTATTCAAGCAAAAACTTCACCGCTTTCAGCTTGTTCTCTAACGCCAAAATGTACAGGGTCGTACGCGAATCGGCATCCTTCGAGTTGATATCACAACCAAACTTTAGCAGCGTCTGAATACACTCAAAATGTTCCTCCAAGCACGCCAGACGGAACGCCGTTTTACCATCGTGCGCTCGCTGATCGATGCACGGTCGATGAATGTTTAGGATCGCTTCCATAACAGCATTGTGGCCCTCTTGTGCAGCCAAATGCAGCGCCGCCTTACCCTCATTGTCACACTCATCGATCTTGGCGCCGGATTCGAGCAGCTGCACGCATATATCAGCGTATCCCTCGAAAGCCGCATAGTGCAATGGTGTCCAGCCAGCATTATCACGGTGCGTTTCGTCCAAGCCTCGATCCAGCAGCTGTCGCACCGTCTCCAGATTCCCCTGGGCCGCCGCAACGCTCAACACTGTACGACCTTCTGAATCCATACAATCAATTCCACAACCCCAGAACAGCAACAGCTTCACGACATTCGCATGGCCCGAGGTACACGCAGCCCACAGCGGCGTCCTGCCCATGTTGTCCGCCATGTCCGGGTCTGCGCCGTTCTCCAGGAGCAACTCACAGATCTCGGCATTGCCTTCGAACGAGCTCACCAACAACGGCGACATGCCTTCGTTATCCGTCTGGTCTGTATTTGCTCCGTACTCGAGCAACGTGGAGATTACCCGGCTATAACCTGAGCTACCACACAGCGCTGCCACACACAACGCATTCCTGCCATCCAGATCCGTATGATTTACGTCCGCGCCGTTCTCCAGCAGTATCTCAACAATGTCATAGTGACCCATGTACGAGGCGGCGATCAACGACGTGCGTCCCTGCTTATCGATCGAGTTCACATTTGCTCCGGCTTCTATCAGTATCTTCACAATGTCCTCATTGCCGCTCCAAGCCGCTGCACGAAGCGCCGTGCGGCCTTCCTTGTCCGCACGATCAATTGCACAGACGCCCGTTTCGATCAGCAGCTTCACTACTTCGGTGTGACCACCCCACGAAGCGGACCGTAACGGTGTCCAACCGTCACGGTCCGCATGGTTCACGTCAATCATTCGATATCGGCCAGTGCCGTCGCGCAGTGGCTGTTTGTATGTCAGCAGCAGCTTTACAATCTCCTGGTGACCGTTCCGTGCCGCTATGTTGAGTGCTGTCTGTCCGTTGAGATCTTCAATTTCCAGATCTATTGGATCTTTGCAGGCCTGCGCGAAATGGGAGGGGAAAGAAAAACAAAACAACATTACTCGCAACCCCATCTTCTTCCATTTTGTAAGTTTAACCTACATTCAACGCTCGTTCCAGCAGCGTATGGTTTCCTTCGTTCGCAAGAATGTGAATCAACGCTTTGCCCTTATGCATCTCTCCCTCAAACATGTCACACTGCACACCGCTACCGACACGATCATTCTGGATGTCCGATTTGGAGTCACCCAATGCACTACTACCACCATCACCACCAGCCCCACCCGTAATTGATGGTCCTGCACTGTACCGGTGACGTGCTAGCTCTGATGAAACACGACTCGCGCCACCATCTCTTCCCACCAACGCTCCATCAATCATGCTACCACCACCACCAACACCACCGACTGCTCCGGAACAGTCCAGCAGCTCCAGATTGATCGACTTTTGCAGCTCCTGCTGGCAACTTTTCTCACTCGAGATCAACAATTCCGCCAACTCCGAGTCAATGTTTTGCGATCGATCCGACAGTACGGGCGAGTTGATGGCCGAAGATTCACAGGACAGTGCCGTGTCCGCATTGTTGATGCCAGTTTCGATCAGCAGCTTCAGCACCTTACAGTCCGTCGGTAGATTCGGTTTGAAGAAATCGTTCAAAAAGATCATAAAGTCGTCATTGAGCTGACCGTTCAGGAAGCGATCCAACATGTACTTGGTGCGCGCGGATAGGTTGATATCGTTCCGGCACTCATCCTCACACATCGCACAACAGTTAAGCAGGTTGGTGTAGAAACAGTCGCTCAGGTTCGATTTTGTCTCGAGCAGGATCAGCAATAGATCGAGATCAACGTTCTTGCTCGTCAGATACTCCCCCGTTTTGATCAGATGGTACAGATACAGTCGCAGCTTGTTCGGGCAGATCTCGTCCGCCACGACCGTGTAGTACATCGAAACCATCACGTGACCCTCGTTCAGATCGCACAGAAACTTTTTCGTGCTAAACTTCACATCGATTAGCCAGTCGCAGAAGGAGTTGTGAAATATCCGCACCGCACACGGATTGATCGGGCTGTACTCCACAATGTTGCGCATCAGCTCGAGCCGCCGCTCAAAGTCCTCCATTTCGAGCGTGTAGTTGTGTGTGCGAAGACAGTTGTAGATGAAGTACTTGTCCACGTAGCTGTTGCACACGAGCAGCACGTTCAGAATCGGGCGAATCTTGCTGTACTGCTTCTTGTTGAACGACTTCTGGCAGATGTACAGGTACAGCCCGTTCAGCGTGCACGGTATCAGCTTGATCTCGCGGAAGGTGAAAAAGTTCTCCCTGATCCCGTTCAGCACCTTGTACAGGTACAACAGACAGCCGTTCGACTTGATGTACAGCTGGTTGAGACTCTCGATTATGTCTTTGGTTAGATTGATGCCCCGGAAGTCCGTATTTAGACGGTTGATTATGTACTGCTGCACGTCCTTTACCACATGCGATTTGCGCAGGTCGTCCAGCGTCAGCTTCTTGAACCCGGTGAACAGTTTGGTGATGTTTTTGTTCTGCTTCTTGGCCGTACACACCATAAACAACCATTTCGGCATCAGGTGGATGTGGTTCGAGAGCAACTCCGCAATGTTGCGGCTCTTCGTGACCTGCTTGCCCTTCAGCGTCGATATGAGATTCCCGTCCTGGATGTAGTTCTCGTCGATCGAATCAATCAGCAGCAGCAGCGCATTCTTCGGTGGACACAGCTCAAGCAGCGGGAACAGTATCGCCTTCTTGAAGCAATCATCCGGATTCTTCTCGATGCTGTCCACCGTGAGCGACTCGAAAATATCCGGATTGCTGAGCAGCATCTCGTAATACCCGTCCGCTATTACCTGTCGACAGTTTTTCGACTTTGGCAACGGAGGTGGGATACTCGTTTCCATCGGTTTTGTCGAACGTGGTGCCGAGGGTTTTTTCTCTTCCACGTCTTTCCTTGATTTTGACATTTCTTCCGTTTGTTTCTTTGTTTCCGCACTATCAGCCACCTTCAATTCGTCCTCTTCGTCTTCCACCAGCTTTATATCGCTCATATCGCCTTCAGCAATCCCCTCCCCGCCACCTTCGAGGACAATGTCCTCTTCCTGCTTCGGTTTAGTTTCCGCATTGTGCTCCTGTCTTTCCTGTCTGCTTGCGCTCTCGTCCTTGGTCGGTGACATCTTTTTGGGGCTACGAATCGTGCTGCCAATCGCAATCGGGATCTTGGAAACCTTCGCCGGTCTTCCCGGACTCATCGTAGTTTTGTTCAAGTTTTCATCATCACCATCATTCGACTCGGCTGCTGGTGCTGCCCCATTTGCCTTCGCCACAGCAGGTGGATGAGTTTTGTACGGGTAGCTTGGTTGCTCCCGATCGCGGCTTAAGCTTTCGACCGGTTCCGATTGCTGGCGGGAAACCTTCTTACGGCTCGAACAAAACTCGGCCACTCGTTCATTGATCTTCATTTCCGTTCGAATCGCATCTTCCAACTCCTTATCGACCGCTTCGTTTGAATTGCGCGAACCTTCCGTTGCAGCAGCAGGTTGATTAGATTCGTTTGTATCAGTTTGGTGAGGTCTCGGTTCCGCTTTAAACTGTTGCTGGTCCGCTTCTGGCAAACAATCGTTGCTACTATTAACCGGCTGCAGTTCATTCGCCTCAACCGATGCTTCCGACAGATTAATAATCTCCTGTTGTCCAACACCGCAGCTGCCCGTACTGTTCACGTAGCTTGAATGGCTCAAAATTTGCAAAATGATACTGCGAATAAACATACTCAAACTGTGGCACTCGGGATTCTGGGAGTTGACAAAGTAGCACGCCAACAGCCGCCTGTTTAGCATTCCCTTCGTACCCGACGTTCCCTCGATGATGTCGTTGCAAATGGAAGTTTTTCCCGAACCATTCGATCCCAGCACAAGGTACCCGAGCGAAGGTAATCCATTCTCTCCTCCACCTCCCCGGTGATGGCCACCGTCCATAGGCGGTACACCGCTGGCGGACATTTGCCCACTCCGGGCAAAATATCCTCCCGGTGCGGTCGGTGGTACGGAGGAGCCGGCAGCGGAAGGTGTCAGCACACCATCAGTGACTGCCGTTGTTCCTGCCCCGGTTGGCGGTACCGGTGGCACCGGTTTCTTTGAAATCCGTTGCTCCAAACACATGGCAATCTTCTTTAAAACCCACTCGCGATTCAGATGAGCGCTAATCACCGTTTCACTTCCAGCGTCCCCAGCATTGAGATCAGCCAAGTTATTGCCACCGCCTTTCGATCCGCGTTCCGTGCTAAGCGCCGATAGCGGTGGTGCCGAAGGCTTGGGCACGACTCCAGCATCTTCCTCCCCCTCGCCCCCCACATGCATAACGATAAGGTCGGCCTGTTCATTGTCCTCCTGCGACCGTTGCTCCGTCGCCGTACTCGACCGGGTACGGTTTAGCTTAGCCAACATCTCAAGCTTTTCATTGCACCGTGCCTCCAATTCGTTCAGTGAGTCATTAATGTCGAGATCTAAGTTTTTGTCCTCTTCCTCACCTGCAAGCGTCTTGTACCCACCAACGGCGGCTGCTAGGGACGTCGTGTCGGGTTCGTCCTCTCCACCACCACCAGCCGGCTGGTAGTGATGCTGATCGACCGACGCCCCATTGCTGTTCACGTTGCGCTGTACCAGATCGGCAAAGTGTTCCTTTCGCGCGAGGTAGGAAAAGTTCGAACTTTGGTACGTTTTGTGAAGCTCGATTTTCTTGTGCATTTGGGACGTGTCCTTCAGAAAGTCTCGTATCCGCCGATCCTCCAGCTCGGCATTGATGATCTTTGTATCCCGGTCTGCCGCTTCACCACTCTGCTGTCTACCACCACCACCACCGTTTCCGTTCTGCATCATCGCTGGCGCATTGTTAAGCACCTTTACTGGACGTTCCGATTTTTTCAATGGGGTCGCGTAAAGCATGTCCTTGCTGTTAAGGGCAAGATTATTTTGCACCTTGCCTTCCCCATTTTCCCCACCTTCGGCGGTAGTCGGTCGACTCCGACCTCCTACTTCCCCAGCTGCGCCTCCTTCCATTACGGTTGACGTTCGGTTGCCAGTGCTGGATGTTCCGTTTCCGTTGCGCAATGCTTCATCGGTGTGACAGGGTAGATTTTCATAAATATCATCAGAATTCATCGTTTTGTTAACGGTTCCGTTTTGCAGCCTTCTCCCGTCCTTTATACTGTGCATAAGCTCCCTTCCGTATGTTATGCAGAGTGATTCCACCGCAGTAACATCTTCCTGATACGCTAAAAGAGTTGTTAATTAGATTGCTTCCTTTCCTCTGCTGGTGACCCACTGTTACCGGTGGTGTTGTTCTGTCCTTTCCCTTCAGTCTTCGGTGTACGACTCTCGAGCAAATCAAGGAAATTATTTAGGCTGCCCGCCGCTCGAATCGTGTTGTTGCATTGAGAAGCTCGTGCACTGTAGCGCGTTCTGTGCAGTGCTGCATTGTATTGCTTTCACGAGCATGCCCTCCGTTCAACCGTTTTACACTGTATTGCGGCTTCATAAAAATACCGTTCTGTGTAGTGGTGATCGTACCCTAAAGCTAGACCTCGTTTTACTATGCCCTACGTTAGTGTCACACGGGGCAGGCACCCGCCGATCGATTCAATTCCTTTCCCCGGTCCTTATTACGCAAACACGGCTCTAGTATCCCAATTATTGCAGCAATGTTGGCGCGTTTGACACGACGAACCGCGACGACTGCTTATCCGCTGGGCGAGACACACCACCGACCACCGTCTCTCTCACCGTCCCCTTGGCAACACGATGTGACACGGTTTGCACGATGCGTTCGCTCGAATGCGCTCCGTGCTGTGATCCCAGTGCGCGCCTTAATGTTGAGGGAGACAGATCTAAAAATAGAGGAAAACAGAAAAAAAGCATAACGAAATTAGTGACAGTTCTAGCATGGTTTTTGCAGCAGTCTAAGGAGGACAAGAGAAGAAGGGTGTCATCACTAATCGAAAGACAGGAAAGTGCGAGTTAGAAAAAGGTTCCTGAACCAGCCGCATTCACCGAGCAATCCGTGCATCATCATTTTGAAAATTTATGCGATCTATGCGTTTGGCTCCAAGTGCCCTAAACCCTACGGCCGTCAAGAGAGAACGTACACTCCACCCACCCACCGTGCACGCCCACACCCAAAATGCCGAATGCAATCATATTTTACGTCGGAAATTGCGGAAAGTTCCACACACGCACGCATCAATAACAACATTACGCCACCATCAGAGAAAATAGAACCTTCTATTTCTCGCTCGTAATCACATCACTAGGCCGCAATCGATACTCCAACCGACGCTCATCCCGGGGCAGCGCAAAGGCAAGGGAATTTGAGAACGGCAAGGTAGCAGCACCACGCAAAAACCTCTCTCCCTTTTCCACAATTGATCACTCGATTCCAAATGGAAGTCAAGTCAATGCGTTCCTATATTCTAAATCCTCAATCTTTCCATTCAATTGATGACCTGGGTACATGCATAAAAAACACTTCCAATCTCTCATTTCATCCTGCAAAATACATAGATTTAACTGTATTACGACTAGGCAAAGGACCACCGCAATCACTTGCTTCAAATTCTGCAGGGATTTCCCTGAAGTGACGGCGCCCATCCATGGTGAGATCATCCGTTCGCCACTCGCCGATTAGGTGTAGCAGCATCTCCGATGATTGCCTTACTCAATTGGGTCATTTTTGGAAATGACGACACGTTGCTTAGAATGTGTGCTGAATTTCAACAAGGGAATATGCATGGCCAGAGTTAGATTTGCGTTTACGGAGGTTATATAGATCATCTTTTCGATTTGAGTCGTCGTCAATTGCTTTAACGTTCTTTGATATTGAATCACTCACCAGAAACGGAGAATTAAGAAAAAAAATATACATTTCTAATCTTATCTATTGGAACAAACTATGCGCAGAACCATACATGCTCCCTTTGCCCTTAAGGCACTCTAGCAAATTAATCGATAGTGTTATTAGATTTCCAAGTGGGAGTCATGTAGTTCGCAATCATGCGAAACAAAATATTTTTGAAATCATCTTGGAACATGACCTAAGAGGATCAAAGATTCAAGATCAAACTAACTCTCACTTCCATCGTTCTACATGTTTACCAACAACATTTCAACATTGTTTTCTTGTTTATTTGAGCTATTCTAGCAGCAAAACCGCCATCCGTCTATCGGAGGGATGGTTTTAAACGCCACTAACCTGAATGTTGTAACCAGTAGCCCCCGAATCCCCAAAGTCTTTAGAACCGCGTGTGGTGGTTCTTCCCATGCGCTCCCTTATTGCCGGCAATAATCAACTCATTACGAAACATAAGAAACCGACAAGGAGTGGGTAAAGAATAGTGATGTTGGAAAACCGAAATATTATTAACGTGCTCGTTGAAAACGATTCCCCATCCGGGCGTGTCTGCGTGTGTTCTTTTCAGATGCTGGCCAATGAAGAGCATAACCAGACCGTACCATAAACCACCAATGTGGTTTGGTTGTTCTTAACGTCCTCCCTTTTTGGTGGAGACTTATGATGGCACTGAACCCCTCCACGTACCAGCTTGCACTATTCCCAACGTGGCCCCCGTCAGCTGGAAAGTAAATTTAGATGTAGCTCCAAGATGCCTCCCTTTCTTCCACTCATGATTGGACAACAGTACAGGGAAAAGGCATCCCCAGCTCGGGCATCGATTGCTGTGTTCGGTGTTCGCAGCAACATATGGCGGAAAGATTCTACGCCCAAGTCCAAACCCAGCGGGCATACATAATCCCGCGAAAGGTTTAAACAGCACGGAAACAACTTTTTTTTCTTAATTCACACACACTCTCTAGCAGCAACGGAAAAGTGTGCCATGCCTTTGCAGTGTCAAATCTCCAACAAATGTCGTCTGTCCCCAGCTGTCACTTTTGTTGCGATCATCGTTTGGCCTGTTACGTTGCTCCAATTCTTCACAGCATGCAAACACCAGCGTCTGATTGTTGAACATTTTGTGCGCTAAGCTAGTGCTTCAGAGTGCGTCGTCGTCTCGCCGTTGTTTTGATGTTTCTGTTATCTGCCCGATCTGTTCGGTACAACTCTCGTTAGGCTCACCAAAACTGTCTGTTAGTACACAGCGTAAAACAAATTAATAATCACCTACACATTTACATTCCACCTTGGTAAGCGGCCTGCTCTGACCAAAACAACACTACCAGTAAAACCAAAACATACTGTTTCGATTCCCGGCTACCAATGGTGGCACCTCTATTAACCCGCCACACCACCTCGACCTGGCCAGAGATCAAAACCTCTCGTTGCACCCGTACCGAATGTTGTTGCCGAAACAAATCACAAGTATATTTATTTATTTTTTTGCTCCCCAATATGCCACTTCTTTAGGGATCTTTAAACCCAGTGTATATGGGTGAGGTGTGAGAAAAGAATTTTCGCTCGAAGAAAAAAAAAACACTTGGCGCCAATGATGAACATAAACTGATAGAAAATTTCTCTTCATGTATCAGCTCGACAACAGTAGCACCAGTGAAGGGATGGGGAACTTGTTCGACGAGCGCTTCCTGTTTCGCTAATTTGACCCAGTTTTTTATCAATACCTTAGCGGCACGTTTATATTTGCAACGAACGTTCACAGAGGACGAATGGCATTGGCATCGTGGGGACAGTTTTGAATCATGCCACCACCTTACGCCTTTTATTTCCTTCCAATAAAGGCACAAACAAGAACTTTTTTTTTTGCAGTAATGACAACTCAATTTAGTGATGTCACAAAGTGTTTACTTTACGCATTCTTGAGGATAGATTACGTTTTTTCCACGCTTATCGACCATCATCATCCGTTATTCCCCCACTACCAGAGACAATCAACTCCAATCAGGCTCGTGTTTCGTATGAACCAAAAAGTTCTTGGGTTTCTTTTTTGCTTGTATCGTGTATGACGCAGTCTAGAATGTGAAAATTTGATACGGCTTGGTACTACGCCCTGTTTTTTCGCGACGCTAAGAAGAAAAAAAAAAGCGGCACCGAAGCAGCACGCGGTCGCTTCGCTCTGTGCAGAGATTAAACGTGCCACGATTCGGGATCCGTACTCGAATATTGAATTAAAACATCAAACGGTATTAGCAGCAAAAGAAAATTCGCTATCCATTCGGGCGCAACATAACACAATGTCATAATTGTTGCCCTTGCCCTGCAAACATGTGAAACACGAGCGGCTGTCCCATTTCACGGTGCGCCCGCCAGGTTCATGGTTGCTGGGAGCGGTACAGCAGCCACTGTTTTCTAGCGTAGTTTCGTAACACCATCACGTTTCAGACGGAGGCGCACGAGATATCTGGTACCCTCATGGCCTACTGCTCATCGTCTTTGCAGTCTCTGCAGCAAACCGGATGGATGGGGCTTTTCACATTATTGTATCGCGTGGTTTAGAAGACGATTTACGGTTACGTACGCATTAGACGCGAGCAAACCACACGCCACCAGCAGCAGGAAGAACCAGTTCAATTAGTAGCACTTTGCACCACACATTTTGCCACGGAACGTAGCAGAAGCCATCGAGACCGCCCATCACGAGCCACCAATGGAATGTGCGACACCACAGCGTGGTCGCTGTCAGCAAGGCATCACACACGCACACACACGCTGCGGTTTAAATTGTTACCCGCTTTCGTCAAAGGTTCTAGCTATATTACACCACAGACCGCTCTTCTTCAATCGCAGCAGGCGAGGCTCTAGCCCCATTTCGCTTCTGCTACTTGACGTGACGTCCGGGTGTACTGCGATGCTTGAAACGCGCTTAGGCGGCCACCACTTCTTTCCGTTACCGTCCACGGCCACCATGAATATCCGCGTCAAGCAGTAACACACATGATGACATCAGCTGCCGGATAAACGAGAGGACACTTCGGTGGTTTGTTGCAAAGCCCGACACAAAATCGATTCCTACCAACCACGCAGCCGGCCTACTGCGGCGACTACATCAAGGCACACGATGAAATTGTTCAGCCAAAGACGACGATCCAAAACCTGGTGGCGGCTACAGAAACCTTCCCAAAACCCACTCACCCCATCCCTTATTAGGGTGCATCTTGGGGATGCTTTTTTGCAACACCCTTCTCCTTCGCCCCCCTTTCCGCTGCGGGTACAATACTCTTCGGCATTTATACGAGCCCACTCTTACACACACAGTATACAACACCCTTTAACACTTCACAACCAATGCAGGGTTATTAGTGCGCTAGGTGTGACGTTCGCCAAGGTTTTGTCTTTCAAGTTAATTCCTATTGCTTGAACACACGCTCGTCGGTAGAAGACGGGATGTTATCGTGCACCACACAGACACGCACACAAACACACGGAAGAACCACCATTATTATCTCGCGAACACGTCGGAAAAATCGATGAACTCACGGGCGCCCGAAAAAAAACGAAAATCTTCTCAAAACCACTAGGAGCATGCCCAAAACACTCAGCACGTAATGGAATTAAAATCACGAACTTTCCAGCGTCCAACGGATGATGAACTTCAACCTTTTCTTACCGCGAAATTGCACCGCCACCTACGATTCGTTGCACTGGCGCTGGTCGCTCTCACCGCCCGAAATCTGTGCTTGGCAACTCCGTTCTGGATGACGTTTTCCCCGTTACTGTGGTGCTGTTTTTCGCGAGGTTCGTTCCACCAGCGCACACTACAAGAGACTCTCCTCAAACGGGTATGTATCGCCCACGGATTTCCCAAATTTTGCAAAGGATGTTTGCGAGAACAAACAAAGCATTAACGCACACACAAACACGCATTAAAGGAAGAGAGTTGCATGAGAGAAAGAGAGAAAGTGATGCCTTGCGCTGGAGAGTTGCATGAGAGAGATAAGGAGAGACAGAGAGATAGAGAGGATTTGATGCATTCGTCCCGCTTCGAGGAGATTACTTCGACAAGTGTATATCCGTTCTTTCGCCAGCTCACGCGGCTTGCAAGGATACTCCGGCTAAAAGCAAGAGTGAAAAAATGAAAATTGAAACAGCGAAAAAGAGAGGCTAGAGTGGAAAAGAAAAGTCTGAGTAGTGGGACCGTGCGGCGTCAAGGGAAAATACTCTTGCTTGCGAGAATCTTCGAGCCGTTCATGGTGGGCGAAAGGTCCTGACAGCTCACCGGATGGAGCCATCTCCAGCTGTCACACACCTTCGGTACGTCATATACCCACCAAACAGCAATGCCATGCCAACTCAGATGCTGGTGCAATGTTTCCAACACATACGCACAAACTTCCGCCGGATTCTGGAACACCACTTGATTATATATTAGCCCTCGAAAAGATACCTCGACAACTTCGGTGTGTAGTGGCGAAAGACTCCAAAGGAGCAAAGCCACTTTAATTTTCATACATACATACAACTTCGGTGTGCACAATGAAGGGTAGTGTACGATAGTGTACGAAACTCATCCGTTCCAAAACCATTCTTGCTATTTGCACGTGTTTGGGATGTGGGAATATCATTTGGCGAAATATGGGGCAATATGGGCACCCTGTACGTAAGCCTAACCACAGTTTTAAAATATTACTCAGGCTCAAAGACTATTCAGTGAAATGATTCATGAACACGCTGTCGATATTACAACATAAGATTCCATATTAATGAAGATTAATAAGAATTTAGATTTTACACCAAAAAAGATACGACGAGGCTGCAGAGTTACATTCATGCACACGATTATAACACCAAAAGATATCTGATAACCGTTCAATTAATAATGCTGGTAAGGCGTAGTTTTTTAAGTATGTTAATATAAAACACGTAATTTTTCTCTTCGCACATTCCCAAAAAAAAAACATTATTTCTAACAACAGCAAAAATAACCCTGAGTATTAAACATCATTATTCATTTCGCAGTTTTAGAGTATTTTATCGTTTTTCAGTGAATTTACCGCGATTTTTATAAATAGTTAAAACTATTTAAACTCTGAGTTATGTGAAAAAGTGTGTTTGGCATTAAATAGAAAAAAAACTACAGCCTATCATCGTTAACGTGTCCATATCGTCCCATATTCCGCTACAAACGTTATATCCCTTTTAGATCGCTTATTAGTTGTGCAAAGTTAGATCGCCACTAAGATGGGCACACGATGCATAAAACTGTCCCCATTTAGGGACTGCCTTTGTACATCCTCAGTTCACATTCGATAACCTCTTTCAATTGATCGATTCAAACGTGTTCCATCATACTCTCAACGTCTGTCAAGCATCACCATGGTAACAGCGTTTATGAGGCACACATTTCATACCCAAGTCATGGTGTGTGTATGTCGCGAAGATGATCAATTGGGACCAATAAAAATTGTGTTCGGTGGTTTATCTTATCCGGCAAGCCCGTCTACGGCGCCTTCACGTAGTCGAGCCAAAGCCGCCTTTTCTAGGGCCTACACCTCGATCGATTATTTTATCTCATTCGTATTACAGTCCGCAAGCTCAAAGAGGGGTACACAAACCGTCCGGTATGGTTGGTGTCACTTGCACGTTACCATTCGTATTCCTAAATAAAAAAAACGTCGTCGCAAATACGTTATGGTTCCGTACCTTCCGCAAGCAAACCCCTCTCCTTTTGTGGCAAAAAGATGCAGCAGGCCGCCATGCATAACTCACCCCTCCTGTGAAAGGAAACACAGGAAGAAGGAAAAAAACAATCGTGCACACCACCCAGAGTGCGCAAGTGGTTAAGAAGGGGGCAGGAAGAACCGTTCTCCTGTATGGTAGCGCCTTCACTTGCGCCACCAAGTGCAGACGCATCGATGATGCGGGCCCCCGGGCCAGCCATTACTAAAGAGTGCTGGTGGGTGAAGTGGTTCGGGCTCCCCGCTCCAACCCGCCAATGGCTAGTGGGTACGCACTGCACCACTTTAGGTGTTACAAAAATTTGCATTCGCACATATCGACTTACCCCGAAAAAGTACTGTTGGGAGGTAGAGCTGCCTTTTTTTTCTCTCTCTCGGCAGCAATCGCACCCCTTCTACTGACGCTTTTGCCTTCTTTCTTTTGTGCAACTGCTTGTGTCCTTCTGTTTACAAGGGACCCCCCGTCCTTCCTTTTTAGTGTCACTGCTTATTTTATGTTCCGCTTCACGGCCAATCGGATAAAGTTATCCGTTTGCTCAGCTTTGCCGTCGTTGGTAGGTATTCGAGTAACGATTGTTCAACGAATTCAATCATTCACTTCTTTCTTTCCTGGTCAATGTTAATTTTCTGCATTTACCATCGAAAAGCACACATACATATACATACACCCAAACACTCACATGCGCGCGTTAGCAGGATTCCCCTCGCTTGCTACGATTTTTGGGATTTTGGGGCACTGGATTTTGATTCAGGGAATCAATAGAAAGAAAGGAAAAACCACTTTTCACAACTTGTCACCGCGAGGCGAGTCAAACAGGCGAGCATAGTAGGCCAAAAGAACATCCAGTCCCCGTCACTCTACACAAACACACACCCCCCACGCACATCCATTTGCTAGCAGTAACACCACAGCACCGCCGTTCAATCCGCACCGGAGAAGCGAGTGAGCCTGCCGAGAACACTTGCACCAAGCGATTGACTCTTAGCGAACCACAAAAACCATATGTGTGTAGCGCCGATGCTGAAGCAGAAAAAGTTAACCTTTCCGGGACACCAACATCCCGGGTGTTGGCCCCTTCTTAGCTTTAACCGTACCCTGCGAGTTTAACTACAGCACAGCAGAGCGGTCTGGCTGCTGCGACTGGCGACGGTGACACATTTTGCTTTTGCTTCACGTTTTCTCGCGACCCCAAACGCCAAACGCTGGAAGAAAACAAATCTTCCTTCACCGAAAAACGAACGCCTCGTTTTTACTTACACTCACACACGGCCGTGTACAGAAAAGCGCACGCGCTACACTTGCGGCGGTGTGCGTTTTACCGAAAAATATAAATCTGTTTACTCGCTCTCTCTCGCTCTCTCTCTTGCGTGTCCAGCGAAAGTGATCTAATTACATTTTGACAGATGCCCATGGGAGCTAGCTAGCGCAGATCGATTGAAATGCCATTGACAGCCCAATGCGCATATTGGTTGCGTTTTGGTAGGATAGTCCAAGGTGTTTGTATTTAAAAGGTGAAGTCGTCCAGAGCAAATTGACATTTCTCAACCTGACATAACACTTCTAGGAGCTCTGGTACAGAATTTAGCGAGGGGCTGGTGAGGGTGCTGAAAACTGTATGCGATTTTGATATAACAATTCCAAAGATGTCGCCGGGCGAAAGCGATAAAAATTCACCTGGTAAATACAAACACCTTGGGATAGTCCTTTGCGCATGAAATGAAGCCACGTTGTCGAATGGCATGATGACAAGTTTCTTTTTTAATTTTATAGAGACTTTGGGCCATGACCAGGAAAATCACGACAAACTGATTCGATGGCTGTCAATTGTGCATATTTGTTGCATTTTGTTCGGATTGCCGCCAACCAGCTTGTTATCAAAACTATACTCTGTTTTGAGAGTGTGTACGGAGCTGTGAGAGCTTTTAAGGCCCGAGTCAGAGCTTCGTAGTATGTACATGATTTTGTCGTACGCTTTTGAATGGAATTTGACAGTTTTTCAACCCGATTTTAGAAGATGAAGATGGCACAAAGGTGTCGATCTAAAAGCAAACGACATAAAGACAATGAACACGACATGGTAGAGTATTGGCTACACAAAATTAAACTAGCAGAAAAAGGAATAGGAATATGTTTTATAATATAAAAGAGAGGAAAAAAAGGCCGCGTCCATAAGAGAGCGTAGCGCAGTGTGGATTTTATGAGTATAAGTTAAATATAAATTCGGTTAAATATTGTTTTTAATTAAATGCGGATTATATACATCACGTATAACCCTAAATACATTCTTTATTGCCATAAATTTACCATAACTATCAATTTGATTGCCTTAACACTAAAGATTGGTTCTTGTCTTAACTTGATTCTACCATATGATCAAGGATTTTTTTTTCTGAAACTGTCAAATTGTAGGGTTGCGAATAATCTACCCCCGGTTAATCAACCCCCGGATAATCAACGTTCTACTTTATATTCACCTTGATCTAGAGTTTCATTCGACAACTCGTCACCCGAGTCATATAACGGATGTTAATAATTACAATTTATCAACTCAGCCAAACATCTGCACAAATGAAAGAATTTAAGGAGTGCTTAAATGTTACATAGAGTGCAACAAACTTTTTTCTAGTTCGCTTTATATCTCATTCCCCTCATAGACCTCATTCCAAAAAAGATCCTGGCTACAGCATTTGTTATAGACATATTTTTAAAAATCCACGCCCAAAGAGAAAATAAAAGTCTTTATATTTACATGGATCTATTAACCGTAATCATCAATTGATCAACATGCGTCTGGTACCATCTCCCTCGAATTATCAACGTTCTACCACCGACAAACCGACGTGACACCTCGAACAAAATGACCATCGAAAGTATTGTCCCAAACATTTCAAATAAAAATACGTTAAACCCTAACGCCATATCTATAATGGAACACCTACTACCACCGACAAACCGACGTGAAACCTCGAACAAAATGACCATCGAAAGTTATCCCAAACATTTAAAATAAAACTACGTTAAACGTTAGCGCCATCTCTATAATGAATCACCTACTACTGTATCATGGCAACGATGCAAACCTGCCAGACCTATATACGTGCGAATTTATCATATGTATATGCCCGTGTACTGATTGAGAAACTCCGTAAAAGTATCTGTTAACAATGTACTGCCAAAAATGGTTAATCTTTTTCAATCTTTTTCGAACTAATCGGTTTGGTTAATCATTTTCGAACTAAAAAATATCCATCGGTCGGTGGATAGCTGCAATCTTTGCTTGCAATCTTTTTGTAAACACAAAGAAAAAAATCATTCGTGTTTAAACGTGTTATTTTGACCGTTATTTTGACTGGGAGATTGTGTGTTTGTTGAATAGTTGTGTTTCTAATCCACAATTTGTTGATTTCCTGCGCTTAATTGCCATTTGTTGATTTCCAAAACATTCGTCTTTTGTAAACGGTCAAAAGATTCGTCGATGTTTTTTTGACACTTTTTTGAAATGTAGGGGGAAACATTCGGGGCCCTATGAGAGCGTTCACATTAGCGCGAACTTGACAACTCGCGCGCTCGACAAACGTAGCTCAGTGAAATAGCCGCGAACTCTCCGAGAACGCACGAACTTGAAGGTTTAGCAAGGCAAGGCGAAACAAAAACAAACCAACCAACTATAAGATAAATGTATATACATATAAGGTTTGTTATTTGAGGTTTACTATTATTGTGTTTTGAAGCCGGATAAATGCCGGAATATGTGAGAAATATATAAATGACAGCTCGCGCTTTCTCCATGTGCTGTTCACACTTACAGCGTTCGCGAACGCCAAAATTCATCAGAAATTTGGGTCTGAGCTGCGTTCGTCGAGCGCGCGAGCTGTCAAGTTCGTGCTAGTGTGAATGCTCTATAATAAAAATCATCGAAACCTTGCAATATTGTATGACTAACCCTGTAATAACAGCATTTTCAAATGATAACTGTCAAAACGTCAGTACCGAATGCGCTTCCCGTTGTGCTGTTTCATCTCGGCGCGATTTTAACCGTTTCGCTTCGTTGCGTATGTGTGTGAGTGCGGAAACGCAACATTCCTTCAATGTGTTAGTGAAACGCCGGTCCGGTTCATTCTTGCAGCTCCGCTCTTTTCCGTTTTCGTTCGCATTTTCTTGTGTGGCGTGGGTCATATCTACGTTGTGTTTCTGCTGTCCGCTGTAGCCGAGCTTCGGTTCATCATTTAGTGCCGAACCGCCAAAAATTAGCGCTCCAAAGCTATTCCTTCTTCGTTTTGTTAACAGGTAAGCATTGTGTCGCCAAAATAGAATCAATTCCAGAAGAAATATTAAGTTTTCCGCGGGTGTGGCGTGTACTACATCGCACGCATCAAGCATCTCCATTTTCTTTTCATCACGACGCGTTCTGTGATATGGATTAAATGTTAATAATCGTAGTGAGTTAGGAGCTCCTGTGACGACTCTTCACGGAAGTCGATAAAGATGTGCTGTGTGATGCTATGCTTTTTATTGCCTGTAAATGTTAACCATCTTTGCTCAGCAGCTATGGCGGCAAATCGAAGCGTCCCTAACGACATGACTATCAACCCGGGAATGGGGGAGCTACCTGCCTTATTATAATGCTCTGTATCAATTTTATGCACACTATTATTTGGTGGTTGAATAATCATGCCAAAAAAAAAAAAAAACGATAGCACTTTTTCAATGCACATTTTCATGCGGTTCGTCGAGTTCAGTGACTTGTAGCAATATGTTTTGCCGACGATTAATTTGCTTTAGGAAGGCCTTACTATAATTCTTGTGGCTGGAGAAAATTGAAGCATTGCAACAAAATGCAGGAATAATAGCCATCCGTAGTTGATGTTGCCTGTTAGTTAGTAGGCTAAGTTTTGAGAACAGTCCTGCATACACAGCATTCAATGAAATTCCGTGATATAGAAAAATGTATGAAAATTGTCGCGTCATAGGGTGCTCTAGATTTTTTTTTCTACCTACATCTACACCAATCCGATCCTAGTGAGCGTACGATCGGTTGTCATAGCATTTTTTTCCAATTTAAAACAAATGTCATGTTGCTTCCAACAAGCTTTTACGCAACTCACATACCACCATTAACTTTTACTCCCTTTTAATAAGAAACAAGTCCTACAGGTAAATCCCATTTCATACCCCAACACAAGTTTTCGATAGAACGGAAGAATCTTCAAGATATTTATAATCGTAGCAGTAAGATAAATCTATTTTAATTTACCGGATATTTTCTCTTCTCTTATTTGTAGTTTTAAAAACATACCAACATGACCGAGGAAACATCTCCAGTTAAGAAGGGACGTGGACGCCCGAAAAAGAGCGATGTGTCAGTGAAAGAATCACCAAAAGAGAAAAAGGTGGTGCCACCAAAAGAAGTGGTCGATTCCGACTCAGAGGAGATAGACTCAGAACCGGAGGAAAGGAGCCCGGTTACGACTCCCAAACCTGCTAAAAAGCGTGCTGCCGCAGCGGCCGCCGCCGCCGCTGCCGCCGATAATGAGACGGCCGATGGGGGAACTCCAGCGCCGAAACGAGGTCGCGGCCGCCCGCCAAAGTCTGCGTCAAAGAAAAAGCCCAAACCGGCACCAACCGGTCGGGGCCGTGGTCGTCCACGAAAGAATCCTTAGACATCTGGGAGGGAAGATGCTGAACCCGTACTAATTAAATATATTCGGACGAGCCAAGGAAAGGAGTTGCGATTCACAAAGCGTTAACGGAACCGCAGCCAACGGTGAGGGAACGAACGTTTTTTCCCTCAAATTTCACATGCACCGAATGTTGGACGTAGATTTTGAGTATTGCGACCGTATTTCATGTTCAAATTATTTCCATTTACATCGATCCCTCAGTGTTGCCGATGGACTTAGGTTACGTTTTTCTCGCTTTTCTCCATAAGCTCGGTTTGGAGAACGGTTTGACGAAGCGCGTCATTTAGAATACGTGTGGAAAGGATGGAGTGTCGAAATCGAATTGAATAATGATTTATAAGAAGCATTTAGAAAGGATTTAGTAGTTACTCTTGCACAGGGCAACGAGCGGGAAAAGGTGAAATTAAAGATTAAAAACGGGACATTTTGTCATTCTTACCGGCAGGACAGGGATTTGCATAATTTTCACTATCTAGCCAACTTTTGTGCTCAAGTTTTTCTTTGTAGGGTAGGGAAAAAATAGAGTGTTGATTACCCTCATGCATACTGGAAGAGGGTAACCAGCAGCAGGACTATCGGTCATGTTCATACTTGATTTATTGTATTTGATTTTTTATACGGTGGTGCATTAGAACCACACCAAGGTTCAGCGTGCTCCACTTCTCCGTCAATATAACTGTCTCTCCACACTATAACAAAATCTTACAAGTTTTGTTTTCCAAGTAATCAACAATGTCAAAATATGTACAAAATGTAATGGAACCAACAGCAGCGAGCGAAGATAGGCCATAAATGAAAACGATCTAACTATTCAGGAAATATCCAGCAGGCACACAGCAGTATGTCACGTTTTGTTTTCGTAATAGTCCAACTGATGATTTCATTGCCTAGGAAAACTTTAGGGAAACGGAAACATAATTAACTGTTCAATCAATCAATAAAGATGAAGATGATGATAATGGTGAGTTTTCCGAGATTTATTACTTGTGCAGACATATGTGCATGAGAGGGTACTTTATTGTTTTTTTACGCATTTTAGCATTTTAGGTACTCGAACATTAATTACTGTGAGTTTTTTTAATGTTCCTAAGCCAATACAGTCTTATACTGTCAGGACCAACTGATGGTGATGGTCTCCATTAGGCACGTCTTGGTTATACGAAAACATACTAAATTGTTTGGTAGTAAGTTATACGATTTCCTTCCGAACTCACCATCGTCGTTGCTATTCAAATTATGACGTTCAAATCTAGCCCATTGAATAAAATAAAGGAGGAAATGCACACTTCTATCCTAATTCATTGATAGGTAAGCTTGAACAATTCGTTCGACAAGCAGTAGCTTGACTTGATACTCATTTTCCTAATCCCACAGTAGGAAAATGAAAGCTCACGCTAAAGAGCAAATGATTTATAATTCAAGTTTGGATCATCCTCTCTGGAAATGATAGACCACTACCATCATCATGCATTTTCCAACGCTTTTCACATACACACACGCAGGCTCGCACGCCCGCACGCTAGTCCGTTTCACACAGGAACACGCAACCAGAATACTAGAGAGGGTGGCGGGCAAAGGATACGTTATAGTAGGCTGTGCGGCACGGCCATGTATGAGCTGCAATCGTGAGTGTGTGGGTGAGCCGCGTTGTTGTTTTCCATTGAAGCGAACTTGACCGCGTGAAAATCAGCGCTTGTTTTTTAGTTGGGCTCGCACTTCAAAGTGCCCAGTCCTCTTCGACCGTGTACGTGTGGGAGGTGAAATTGTTTGATGGTGTGATAGCAGAGAAAATTGTTTTTTTTTCTCGGTTGCCATTTTCCAAAATACAAAAGCATCATTACCAAGGTAACGTAGGGTGAGAGCGAGAGAAGGAAGCAAGAGACAGAAAATGGAAAAAGGGGAACACTAGATTGGGGGTGAAAATTTTCACTTTCATCGGATGCACTGGAATGTATCTAGTATGCCTTGGTGTGTTTGGTGGTTCCTTCGATGAGGTTTCCTGTGTGTATGCTGACTCGATACGAAAATTTGTAGTGTTGGGAGGTTTTGCTGGAAGAGTGAAAGTTTCAATATTCTGACAGATTTGCATCCGTTCGTATCCCGTTTGACGGATTCAATTGGGAATCGATCTTTAAATGATTGCAAAAAAAAAATTGTTAAATTGTTACCGTGTGTGAAAAGCTTGTACGTTCCATGATGTTATGATCATTACGGATAAGGACTTGGATTCGAAGGTTCGAATCCTTTGCGAGATTCGATTTTTTCCCATCACTAATGCGTTTGGTTCCACTGCTCTGTGTGTGTGCGCGCGCAAATGGAATTTTGGCGAGGTAGAAGAGAGCTTTTTGCCGGGGGTTTCTTTCGACGTGAGCGCTTGGTGTGCGGATGCTGCGAGTGGGTGGAAAATGTATCAAAATTTGTTTTTCCATTCATAGTTTCTAGATGCCAATTTTGTTGCACGTTTGGGAAGCGTAAAGAGAAAGACAGGGAGCGGGAAATTGGGCTACCTTGTAGTGGAGTTAAAAGTAAAGCCATTCTGATTATACTAACAACTGTTCGGCTTATTAGTAGTGCAGACAGAGGTGTCAGCTTTTGGTGGTACGTTTTTAGTGGGAAATAGCTGAGCAAGGACGACACACAATGTCTGATGCAGAGGTCGTTGAACCGAAGAAGGGTCGTGGACGCCCACCGAATCCGGACAAGGTAAGCGAAAACGAGCGTTTTCTTAGCCGTGCTTAAATGTTTTAGTCCGAAGTGTTGTCTAATAAAGTATTTTCTAACGAAACAAAACCCCTCCAAATGCCGCCGAACAGAACAGTGTGGCACCGAAAAAGCGGGCCCGCGCTCCCTCGCCGAAGGAGTCCAAGTTGGTGGAGGAAAAGGAGAAACCCGTTGCGTCGGACGACGGTGAAGAGCCGTCGCCGAAGCGTGGCCGGGGCCGACCGAAGGGCAGCACCAAGAAGGTAGCGAAAGCGGCCAAGAAAGCTCCGGCAGCGCCGGTCGGCCGGGGTCGAGGACGAGGCCGCAAGAAACCGGTGAAAGAGGAATCTTCCGAAGAGGAGGAGGACGACGAGGACGAGGACGAGGACGAGGAGGATGACGAGCAGGAGGATAGCGAGGGCAATGAGGAAAATTACGGAAACGAAGAATCCGATTCGTAAATGCATGTATCGCCCGTACAATTTCTCTGTATTCTTCTGGCGCTCCGTCGACGTGTACCGTTTGTGGCGCCAAGTCCTCCCTGTCCCCCGTGGAGGAGTGAGTGGAAAAAAGGCGGAAATTCAGAAACCACCCACCACCACCACCAGCAAACGAAGTCCATTTAGAGCAGGTTTTGAATCGGGATCTCGAGATAATCCTTCCTCAGTGCGTTCTATGCGAACAATTAATGCGCAACTTTTACGCAACCTACGAATTGTGTTCAAATAAATCAAATAATAAACCACAAATCACAACGTGTGACCAACACTTTTATACTTATAATGATAACGTTTTCGGTCGTGGTTTGGGCACCATTCGCTTGCACAGGCTTCCATTGTTATCTCATATTCAGTTTCTATTCTAGCAATTCTTCGTCTAGCGCGCATTATCTTTGCCACCACGGGGCACAATTGCCCCACCATTGCTGCGGATTACGTGGCTATAAGCTGCGTGTGCTATCTTCTCAATGCTCTATAAAGAAAAAAAATGCACTTTTGTTACAAACGTACAGCTTGAATACTAAACAGTTGTGTTATCAGCTTGCAGGTGTAACGCGAAGTGTGCCGGAGTTTATACACCTTGCTAACATTGTTTGCATTTATTGCAATAAATTTTACCAATGATTAATGCCATCGCAGCGCTGTTTGGTGTCGCTTCCGGACTAATAGCACCCTCATTGGGCAGACTCGTTCAATTAGAAAACAATTAACCATGACTGTTCCATCAGCAAAAAGATCTAATTAAGAATATTCGTTACCTGACGCCGAGCGTCATGCTGCAACAAATTGTACCCTGTAGGCTCCATAATTTAGCACTCATTGAACATGTTTTGGGATGATGAGCTGAATTCGTATGGCAGCTTGTTTGCCAATTCCTTATTCTGCTCGCTGCATTTGCACCAGGAATTTAAACATTTCAAGTCAAATGCACGAGTAATATCCAGGCACAAAGGTTAAAGGGAATGGAGAAGGGACACATCGCCCACATGTGTTACAAAGCATCGCGCTGTGTTAACTGGGAATGGGTGCCGGTTTGATTTTTAAACCCTTTGCTCCCTTTAGCGACAGTGCTGCCCCCTAGCAACCCGTTTATTGGACCGCGTTGAACCAATCAGCGACGCACAATTGGCATCTGTTATGCCCGTTGCGCGTATTCTGACAAAACAGCATACTTTGTCAAGGTATATAAGCATGCAAAGAGAAATAAGTTTTGCAATTTAATTTATTTTTTGTTTCATGCAAAAGTAAATTGTTTGAATAGATTTTTGGTTGAATATTCATATTATTCTGTGGAAAGTTCATTTTCGAAAATTTATACACCTCACCTGTATACACCTTGATTAGAAATGTCAAATGTAAGAAGTGACAAAAATAAAACCACATTAAGGATTGAAAAGCCGAACTGTACACATCTTCCGTTTATTCCGTCTTCCGTCTTCCGTTAAAATTATCATAGTTTACAATTCATTGTAAAATATTTAACGGCCGTCAGGGGCTTCACAGTTTTGGGGATCAGCGAACCTCCTTTCTGCTTTACGTCTTACTACTTCCCCGGGTCTGTAGTGCTATTCCACTCAGAGCCCCCCAAAAGCATAAACCGTTGCTAAGAGACGGATTTTGTATGTTTTTTGACGCTAGTTTTAAGAGACGGATTTTGTATGTTTTTTGACGTAGACATTAAGGTTTTTTGTATGCGACAGGGTTTCGAGCCCTTGTGAACTTGAAATAGGAATGGTTTAGATTCGTGGATGATATTTTAGCATTCTAACATTCATTATTCGATTTAAATGGAGGAAAAAAAGAAGTGTATTTGATAATGGAAATCATCATATTGCAAATTAATACTTTCCTGCCAAACGCTCTTCAACGCACCAATTTAAACCATCCATTGTAATACGAGCTTAAAAGTTAGTATATTTGAGAACAAATTTTCACGAACAAATTTTCTTGACTGCATTAAACATGATTGGCTGCAATGAGGGGGAAGTTGGATCGGTGATTGCTGAGAGGAAAAAAATGTGTTAAATTCATTCTACAAATATACACATTTTTCAGGTTAGTTATGTTTTGTGTTGTGAAATTTTTCGAAATAACGATATCTTAATCACGGTTCTTATAGCGGTTCTCCTTCGCACACCTAAAGCTGTATCTATCTTGGAAAAGCCTGACGTTAAAATTTGTTAACCGGGCATCCACGATGCCAATTGTGATGCACGGATTGGTTCAACGCGGACCAATCGGCGCACTTCTAGGTGGCAGCACCATCGATAAGAAGAGCAGACTTTGAATAAAACCGGACGAATCTGGTGATTTGTTGTTATTATTCGTCAGTTCAGCGTACGTTCGACACGTGTAGTGCGTGCAAGAGGTGCATTCCGAGTGCAGTTCAAACCCCCGTAGTTGCTGGTAAAGTGCTAGTTTCTACCCCGAAATGCGTACGTTAGCGGTTCTGTTTGCCGCCTTTCTGGCAGTAAACGCCAAGGTGTACTTTGAAGAAGGATTCAAAGACGGTAAGTTGTGTATACGTGCAACCGGCCTATCTTGACGCCACCATCCCGGCCATTTTCCGGCAAACTCGTCTAATTGCTTCGCATGTGCCTGTGTCTTCTCTATCCGACGATTACAGATTCGTGGCAAAAGACCTGGGTCCAGAGCGAGCACAAGGGTGTCGAGTATGGCAAATTTGTGCACACTGCCGGAAAGTTCTACAATGATGCCGAAACCGACAAAGGTAAATATTAATTTAGGTTAAGAAAAGACCACCGAAGAATTGGTACAGTTGGAACATTCTGTGAGGCAAGTTGTTGGTTTGCTAAATGGGATAGCAAACAACGACGTGTCAGCTTTCTAGAATGGGAATAACCGTTATTGTCTGACGCTTAGAACAGGAAGATAGTAGGAAGAAGTAGTAAAAGTGGGTGTGCTACCAGTAGGCGCTTGCGGAAACATATATGCAAAGGAAACTAATTTACCAATGAAAGAGAGAGGGGGGGCTGTATGAATCTGTGTTGCTGGGGGTGCAATTGCATAATTTTCCGGCATTCACGCTTATGTGTTCAATTCTGCAGTCGCTAGCATAAATTCTTTGATATCTTTGCTTCCTTTCAACGCACAAGCTGTGAGCAGTGAGAGGAACCATCCCTATCGCAGAACGAGATGGAGCAATGTTGCCTGGCTTTTGAGGAAGAAGCATAAGCAAGCATACAAAAGAGGCAGTTAGGCGACGTAGCCGGCTTCGCCAGATAATTTGCTCTAGAACAAGAAAAACCGGCAAAACATCTTCATGCTGGGGTTTCTCTATGTCTCTCTTCTCACTCGGTTTGTGCTTCTGTCGCCGTGGCAACGGGCGTGCTGCTGCTGCTTCTTTCGCTTTGCCACTTTCATGTGTGACGTGTCCATACGATGATGATGGTGCTGGCGCAGTGGTGGTGGTTCCGCACCAGAGGCAGAAAGTTCGAGAAAAGCGGGCGTTGTATACGGCCTTAGATGGTGTTTGGCCTTTATCGGTGTTGTCATCGCTTGCTATGATTTTAAATGGTTTTGTGATTATTGTTCGATTTTCTATGGCCTTGCTTCTGTAGCACACAAGGGACTAATGCAAAGGGTATTTTCCTCTGTATGTATTATGTGTGCATTATGATCATGATTTTAATGTACCGCTGGGTGGTGGGAATACACATGGCAGGCAGACATGCTACAAATGTGTCGATGTTTATCATAACACCGGTAGATAATGCCCTTGCATGGGACGGGTATGAAGCATGCAAACGATGATGTGTTTTACTTTTGGTGTAGCCATTTATTTCTTTTCATCATGTGTAACGTAACGTTAACGTGCGTGACATTAGCTGCAAATAAGTCAGCGATTGCTTGGATACGTTTTTTAATTGAACGTGTCCACTGTGGTGTACTGCCTTTGGTTCTGGAAAGTAAACCGGAAAAGAGTGTCCCATGATCTAGTAATTGGCCAAGAAAGAACATTGAGGATTGTTTTCAAAAACGTTTTCTTGTTTTTGTTCGACCGGCTTACCCTGCTTTTGAGGTTTCGCTGAGCTTTGTTGACTTATTTTTAACACAACAAGACCCCATTACCTTCATTTGGGTGGAGGTCTTTATTGGTGTCATCCGGTAGCTATTATTGATGGTATGTGGGACAGCATCAATCCATTGTTGCCAATACAGCTAAGCACAAAAGAAAAGGATCATTCAATCCGTTCCGTTGGCAAACCAAAAATTATAATTTCGTTATCATTCCAATTCGCAGGTCTGCAAACGTCCCAGGATGCACGCTTCTACGCTCTGTCGAACAAGTTTACGCCTTTCTCCAACAAGGACGATACCCTGGTCATCCAGTTCTCGGTAAAGCACGAGCAAAACATTGACTGCGGCGGTGGCTACCTGAAGGTGTTCGACTGCTCCGTGGACCAGAAGGATCTGCACGGCGAGACGCCGTACTTGATCATGTTCGGACCGGACATCTGCGGACCGGGCACGAAGAAGGTGCACGTGATCTTCAGCTACAAGGGCAAGAACCATCTGATCAACAAGGACATCCGCTGCAAGGATGACGTGTTCACGCATTTCTACACGCTGGTCGTGCGCGCCGACAACACGTACGAGGTGCTGATCGACAACGAGAAGGTCGAATCGGGCAGCCTGGAGGATGACTGGGATTTCCTGCCACCGAAGAAGATCAAGGATCCGGAAGCGAAGAAGCCAGAAGACTGGGACGACCGTGCCACCATCCCCGATCCCGACGATACCAAGCCGGAAGACTGGGACAAACCGGAGCACATCCCCGACCCGGACGCAACCAAGCCGGACGACTGGGACGATGAGATGGACGGTGAATGGGAACCCCCGATGATCGACAACCCCGAGTACAAGGGTGAATGGAAGCCGAAGCAGATCGACAACCCGGCCTACAAGGGTGTGTGGGTGCATCCGGAGATTGACAACCCGGAATACGTTGAGGACAAGAGCCTGTACCTGCGCGAGGAAGTGTGTGCCGTCGGTATTGATGTGTGGCAGGTGAAGTCGGGCACGATCTTCGACAACTTCATGATCACAAACGATCTGGAAGAGGCGAAGAAGGTGGCCGCCAGCGTGAAGGAAACGCAGGAAGGAGAAAAGAAGATAAAGGATGCCCAGGAGGCGGAAGAGCGCAAGAAGGCTGAAGAGGAGGCGGCCGCCATGGAGGCAGCCAAGGACGATGAGGATGAGGACGATGATGATGATGTGGACAACGCGCTGCCGGGTGAGGCGACCGAGCTGGATGACGAGGGTCATGATGAGCTGTAAACACGGGTGGACGGAGCGAACGCGACAACGCGGGCGCTATATTGCGTGTTCCTATGGAATATGCGGCAAAGGAAAAGAGACGGGATATAGAATGTTGAAGTAGAAGCAAGAACAAACTGACTGCCACGAAAAAGGAGAGGCGGTTATTGAAGACTAAACAAACTGACGGACAAACAGTGGACTAAACGCAGCATTTTACAGACGGGCGAAAGGAAGAAGAGCAAAACAAAAAAAAAACACTTACTAGAGACACAATCAAGCAATCCGGTTTAGATAGGCGATAAACGTCCAGAGAGAAGCTGGGACTGATCGACTGAGGGGAGGTACACTTGGTACACACCTGCGCTGCTGCACCTCAACAGCGGGAATATCATCTCGATGACGATATCCTCAAATTATACGAGGCTGTGCATTGAAGACGAAAAGGCCAACACCGCAAAAGACACACAAACCGTCTGTCGTTTTTGAGAGAGATGCACCATTTTGGACGTAAGTGTGCACTTTGAACTATGCACACGTAATATGGCTCGTTTCCTACTGCCATTGAGTTACAGTTTCGGTGTTCCACTGTACAGTATAGAACCTCTTTATACCTCTTCTGTTTGACTATGTTCAAGTAGTCATCCTCTGTTGCTGTGCAAACGGGAAGAGTACACAGTTAACAGGATCGCCGAGTAATCTCACACGCCGACCGCCGTCGTGTCTCTCTTACCTTTCCCAATGTGCACGTGTCTTTTTGTTAATTGTCGTGCCAAACGAGCACGATGATGATTTTGTTTTGTGGGTATCGTTTTGTTTTAATTCTATTTTCCCCTATAGGAGTGTATCTGAGTTAGGTTTTAAAGAACTGCAAGCAGCAGGCAACCGTACAAGTGTGTAAATTATGAAATCAATGAACCCACAGATAGGCCGACAGCTAGGCAGATAGCAACGGGAAGAAAACTTGTTGTACAATGTCGTGGTGTTAAACGCAAAACGCAAAGAGTCAAAACAAATAAAGAATAAAAGCTAAAAACATCTTAAAACGTGTTACTAAACATTTATTGCGACCCTGCCTCAAGGTCGGCTCACAAACATCCGATTCCGAAATTATAGATTTTTCTTTTCTGTTAAGCTTATTTAAACGTACCCACGATGATATACGATGATACAGCGATGAGAATACACAACCTTTTAAAGATTTTAATCAGAAATGAATATCCTAAACAGTAAGGGATAAGAAGTAATCTGATTTGATAAGATTCAAATAAGATCTCTCCGCACAGAATAGTAGTGACACACTCTTTGGGAATTCTTATTCGCTCTGATAACAAGGGAGTAGAATCCCAAAATGGGAAATATGTGTAAGGAATGGGCTATTTCATTTTAATGGATGAGAGCAAACATAAAAGTGCGAACACTGAATAGCGCAATGAAGGGAAAACTCCATTTCTTTTTTTGATATTTTGAACCTACTTGAAGGAAAAACTAAATAAATCTAACGCATCGAAGAAAACCATTCATTGGGGCAAAGTGTAGTGTACAATAAGCCAGTAAAAGTTAGTTGAAATCTAGAAACATATTTTTTGTCATAACCATTTACCTTTTCTTAAAGAGCCCTATAATATTGAAGATTAATATTTAGCAAGTCATTTTTATACAAGACGTAGAAAAGACAAATATGATTGATATTCTATAGAGAAATGTATTTGGTACTTGTATAGTTCCAATACCCATGTAAACCTTTGAAACATGGACACTACCAATAATCTGAATAAACTCTCTTAAAGAAAAATGCTCAGAAGGATGTTCGTAAGTAGAGTTCGCCCTTTTCGTCAGGCTGGTCAGTCCTGTGATTCGAATCTTAAAAGATTCACAAAAACTCTACATGCTGATTTCAATCCATTAAATCATGCAGAAGATTCTCACTTTGCATAGCTCTAGCCCCAGAAGGTGTAGACATTTGGGAGGAAAATTCGTAACGGGAATGTGTGTATCGACAATTAGTATAATTTGTGTAATGCGCTAATTCATCTCACTTAATCAGTAAAATGGTTTTGTTTTCGTTAAAACGAAAAATTGCAATTTCAAGAAACGTGACAAACAATAAGCACAAAGGACAGGCAAACGGAGCAATTAACGAAAAATGTAACACCGCTGCACCCACATTCCGTTTACACTTCTCCTTTTTTGCAGCAAAAAATCATCCAACCCCACACGAGTGTGCGCGCTTATTTCGGAACCGTATTGTAAAGGAAAAATGCAACGCGATCGTAGCTCCTTTTTGCTGGTCATATTTTTAATGTGATCCTCTCATTCGCCGGCTTAAGTACACTAATGTATCGATAATATTATATAGTTATAACTACTACACAATAATGCGCCCTTATTGCCCGCAAAAAATACGGATGTGTTCGGTCCCATTACACGGCATATGATACGAATGTTTGCGTGTATTTACGGTGTGTCTAGGTATTTAAATGACAGAAAAATGCACATTATCAGCTATATAGACGGGTGTTATGGGAGACAAAAAACAACCGAAACGCGGAGAGCAGGGTAACGTTTTACGTCTGGGGAAGTTAGGCGGGACGAAGGAAAGGGGTTAGCTAAATATATAATATAAGTGTATATATATAAAAAGCAAGCCACAAACCTCAACAAATCCGTACCGGGTTCGGGGTTTTCTTTTTTCTCGTTTTCCTCTCTATCTTTCAGCAGTTTTATCTCAGCTCTGGTTCCAGCATTGTGGTGTAGGATTGATTCTCTTTCCACGGTCTTCAGAATCGGTTTCGTCTCCCGTTACGTTTGAAGTGTTTTCCTTTAATTGCATATTTATTTTTCTGGAATCCACTTGCGGCGCTTAATCGCAAAGGCGCTCGAAAGTGGATTCCTAACGCGTGTGGAAGTAATTAGTCCCTGTTGTACAACGTTGACTAAAACTGTCCCTTTTACTATACTAGCGGTCAATACTTTAGGCGTCATCCGAGGTTTTCTAAGAGCGCGATTGCTATCAAAAAAAAGCGATTGGAATGATTTGATAGGAAATATTACTTAGCGTTACGTTATTTCACTATTATTACACGTTATTATTCGCGCGTTCTGTGTGCGTTACCGTTAATCAAACACTACAGTGTCCGCTTGCAACCCACCCTTGTCCTTGCAGCGAAAAAGAAGAAACTTGTAGAATCTCGCAGTGTAAATTAGTAACTGATAATAAATTCTTCTCTTACCTCCTCCTTATCCGCAGCTTCGCCGTTTGAGAAAAGCCGGGATGGGGGAATTTAGGGTGGAAAGTTTACTGTCCTAGCTTCTATCTCGGTCAGATTTCCCGGTGCCTTCCCTCCCTTTAATCAATCAATGGCAATGATACCTAGTGTACCGAATTGTAAATTATAATTCACACCAACGAGTTCAACTTTTAGGGTGGCTTTTTGCTCGACGGATGGTCAGTTGCTTTGTGCTGATTCTCTAATACGTGCGCCATTCATTCCGTGTCCAACGCTTTATTCCCTTGAAAATTGCACCTACGTTACTATTCAATGACTGTACACACACAAACACGCGACACTCTCGACCAAATCCGTATTCGTACCTAAACTGACTAAAAAAGGGTAGATAATTCTTAGAACTTCATTCGGTTGCTCGTTCCGTCTGCATCGCTTGTAGGAAATGTATGAATAAAATATAAAACTAACCCAAAAGTGCGCCAAAAACCTGGAATAAAAGCAGCACTTGTTTGCTTTTCTTCCTTCCCCGCCTTCCCCAATTCCCCGGTGCCACCGGGCCATCCCTCATCCCTGTCACAAAAGTTCGACACGTTTGCTATTACTCGGTGTATCATACCTGCGTGACGCATTGTGCGTACTTTTCTAACTCTTTCTGAAGCGTTTTCACCTTGTCCGACTCAGTGCGTAACATTCGCGTCAGCTCTTCGATAAGCCCGTTCTGTGCTACCAGCTGTCGCTCCATTCGGTTCACCTTCTGCTCGAGATCCTGCACCCGACTACACACGTTGTCCATCGAAACGGGATGAGCGGAAACATTCGTCTGTTCCGTTGCTCCTGCGGGTGGTGCTGCTTTATTGCTGACCGTACTGTTGACGGTACTACTGCTACCGACGATGTGAATTGTTTTGGCATTACGGTTCTGAGGCGTTGGTGAAATGCTGGTATTCCGAAGGTTCACACTGACCGGGCGACTGTTTGGTGATGGTGGTTCATGTGTACCGTTGTTTTCAGTGATCGCCGTGGTAGACGAAACGGTACCGGCCGACGACGACGAGATGGCAATCTTGGTCGTAGTGGTGGTTAGGGCAGACATCGACTTTGTCATTGCACTTACGTTCGCTGTCTCGACGGTGCCATTACCACCGCCGCTACTGCTCACGGTGGACGGTGTGACCGTGTCCTTCCGATTGCAGGACGCAATCAGATCGAAGGAACTGTTCATATTGCTGGTACTGTTGCTGGCGTGATTGCTTTCCGAAGGGACACTCGTCGTTGTGGCCGATCGTTCCATTAGCCGGGCACGGACAGCATTGCCGGATGGAATGAGGGGTGGTGTAGTGCCGGCACCACCACCAGTGGTCGTGGTGCTAGCGTGGAATGATTTGGAAATGCTAGTCTCCTCCTGATGATGCTGAAAGTGACTACTGGTGCTGTTTTGCGAGGACGAAACGTGATGGTGGTGGTGGTGGTGCTCGGGTGATTTGCTTTCCGAGACGGTCGTTTTCTTTGCCTGACTCGCCTTCAGCTCATCCATCCACGGTACCTTGTTCTTTTCCCACTCGCGTGGCTTCGGCACCTTTGGCGCCGCTTCCTCACTGTCGCCCGGCGCAGAAGCCGGTGCAGAACCGAACGAAGCGTTTGCAGCCGATGCTCCTACCGTCAGGTCCGGCTTTGGGCTTTCCGGTTCGAATGAAAGTGATAGCTGATTGAATAGACCGGAATTGCCATTGCTAAGCGAAACGCTACCCCCGTTGGCCGTGATACCGGCCGTCGCGTTTGGATCGGTTGTAATAATACTGCTCGGCGAGGATGGTGGCCGCCGTTTCGGTGCTTTCGCTCGGTTGGCACGCATATCCTTCAGCACGGAGGTACCCCTTTCGACGTGTCCCAGCTCCATATCGATCCGCTCGCCCACAATCGACCGGTCACCATTGTCCGCAATTTCCGTCTTTACCGACTTGCTGCTTCCAATGCCGTCCCGCTCGTCCGCGTTTGTCGTTTTTTCCTTTTCAAGCGATCCTCCTCCACCCTTCACCTTCTGCTTCAAACCAGAAAACAGATTCCCGGTAACGCTCGTAATCGATGGAGACTTTTTGATGGGAACCTGCGGCTTCTTACCCAGCACCGGGGGCGGGGTGGCCTTTTTATCGTCCAGATTTTCCAGACTCTTGCGAATATCGGTCGCCTTATTCTCAAGGCTTTTGCGCGGAGGTTTCTCGGTCACGGCACCGGGCGAACCGGTGGCCGCACTTTCCGTGCCCTTGTTTTCAAGCGATTTTCGGTGTGCCGCAACACTGTTGTACGTCGGTGATCCGGTCACCGAACCAGCGCCTCCAACGCTTCCAACACTGCCAGTCGATTCGTTCAACGAATCCTTGGAGCCGAAGCTCTCCTTACGGTAGGCAGCCGCCGACGACGTGGAGGAGGAGGTCGTGTTGGACGTTTGCTTGCTAAACATTTGCATCTTGCTGACGGTGGGTGGACGGTCCGGTTTTGGGACGTGGTGTGGATCTTTTACCGGCGAAACGACGACACCCGGATGGTGCTGGGGACTAGCAGCAGCACCGCCATAGCCGGTCGGACCACTTGCCAGTGAACGGACCGATGCCGATATGTTTGCGGACGACTTACCACCTTCCGGCGGTAATAGCGAAACAAAATTGTCCGGAAACACTCCAACCCGCCCGCGCAGCTCACCCTTCCACCAGCCCTTATCTGGTAGCTCCTTCGAGAGGATGGTTATTATGTCGCCCTCGACCAGCTTCAGCTCGTCCTCGTTGGCCGGCTGGTAGGCGAACAGCACCTTGCACAGTTCCCGCACCGGTTTCGGAGGTAGCGACGGTGCATCGTGCCGATCCAGATCCTCCCGTGAGCTGTTTAAGCTGGTGCGGCTCTTGTTGAGGCTGTTAGTTTTGGTCAGACTGCCGCTTAACGAGCCTGTCGTTGCTGTGAGGCTACCGGTACCATCGATTGCCGTCACACCCAGCCCACCAACGTTGCCACTCTTGCGGCTGGACGATTTGGGCGATACGGACTCGATCATTTCGACGAAATTGGATGGAAAAACGCCGACACGTCCGTTCAGCTTACCGCGCCACCATCCTTCCTCGACCTACAAAAAAAAATCGATCCCAAGCATTAGTGTGCTTATTAACACGCTTCCCAACGGGGGTTGAGGGGAACGTGGGGTTTACCTCTTCAAAAAACTCTATAACATCACCCACCGCTAGCGTTAGTTCATCGGCTTTGTTTTCCTGATAGCTGTAAATTACTTTACACCGTCGGTTGAGCGTTGCACTTTTATCTCTGAAATTACAAAAAAACAGCAAGCGAGCAAGGCTTAGTATAATGTACCGAGGGGTCGTTGGATTTGCGAATGCGAAAGTTGCACGAACCTTAGGACGACCTGATTCTTGTCTTGCGATTCTAACACGCGTACGAAATTGTCCGGAAACACTCCGGTACGTCCGGTAGCGACCAGTGTGCCTTCCCACCAGCCTCCATCCTGTACTTTGATGTTGGTAATGATGGCACCCTTTTTGAGCGTCAGCTCGTCCGGTTCCTTGGCCGTATAGTCGAACTCAACGACCGCGCTCACTGAAAGTAGAACAGAACGGAACACAGATAAATTAGAGGGGACAATATTCGATTTTGCCACTTTAATGGTTTACATTGTTGCTTTTCAGTTGCAATAAATATTACACTTGTAAGCATCTCCAGGGCAAGACGCATCTAAAACCCGCCCAAAACAGTCGGAGTATTATTTTAATCGCCAACGTAATACTCAATGTTGAGTTTTTGCACATTAGGTAGATTGCCCTGAAACCGAAACCAACAGCAGACACTATTTTAGCGAGCAAAAAGAGACGCAGAAGGACTGTGAATGGTGTGTAACCTATATTCCCTGGCGAGACAAAGCTACGACGTTCAGTTACGGATCGTGTGCAAGCATAAGCCCGCGCCTTAAAGCAATGTCTTAGATCATAGTCCCGTGTTGGTAGATCGATCTCTCTCCTACATCGTAGACCTCTCTCTCTCTCTCTCTCTCTCTCTCTCTCTATTGCTCTGGGTCTGTGTATGCTTGCGCTATGCTGGATCGTACGCTCAAGAACTGGGTAAAGGTACTGCGCTTTATGAGGATATAGCTACACAAAAACCTTTTCGAAACACCCGGTACACCCGGAGGGTGGTAGTAGTGAGCTGTAGCGTCGTGAGTGATCGTTGTTCCCATGTTTCACTTTCCCTTCCCATTTGTATAATACACACACACACAGCATGCCTGTTGGTGGTTACACGGATTGGCCTGGTTTTCAGGGACGGTATACGAGCCGGCAGAGCAACAGCTTTGAAAATAGATGCGGTACACACCGAGAGGCGTGCTGGGTAGCGGCTACCAAAGCCTTGCTGTATGGTACAGGGTAAACGTAAAAGATCAGATGGTGATCCTAATCTGTAACCACTAAATGTTAAGAGGCGCTCACCTCAGGCGTGATGGTTATTGGATGGTAAAAATTTAAATATGTAAGCACATTTAACATACTACATGGATATGAACGAACATTGTGAGAAGTAGGTTGATTTTGCGAATAGAAGATCATGCTTATAAGCAACCATTTAGAATTAGAGTTTAACAACTATTGGATGTAATCGTTCGATTAGGAATCAAACTCGACTATATTAATATATTATAGAATTGACACTATATGGTACTTCCGTTATACAATGTGAACGATAAAAAGGTTGATTGTTGATTTGTAGTTATTCAGCCATGACTGTCTAATTTTCGTCGTTTTGTACAGTGATAAAAGAGGTTGCTTTCCTCTTTATTAATGCTTCTATACCTTGCAGTAACCAAACAGCTATTGTTTCAAGATCCAAGTAAGTCTTGGAGAACGTGAAATCGACGGTTTAATCTGCCCGAGCCCAGTTTTCCGATTACGCCATCGTTACAGGAAAAACCCGTCAACAGCCCAAAAGCTCTGGAGCCATCCGCAACGGTACGGTGCACACAAGAGGGCAGTAAACACCTGAGATCATCTTGAGGGGATGGCCAGCACTAACAGCGAGAGTTTGAGTGAACCGTTTGAGCGAGAACAGCAACGACACGCGAATGGAAGAATCGAAACAAAACACACAAAAAAAACGTAAGCGGCACATACCACCACCGGTCCAAATTGAAAGGTGAACAACCGCCAAAGTGGTGACCACCCCTTACAGCACACACACACACACACTCACACTCAGAGGTACAGAGGATTGGTTCGATTTTCTCCCTCTCCCTCTCCCTTTCTCTCTCTTTCCATCGATCGTTTTCTTACATTCCAAAGCTGGAGAGTGATGTCGATCCTCAGCTCCAATCACCTAGTAAGCCAACTGCCACAAGAATAGTAACTAGGTGCTGGAAGAATACATCTCTAGGGGTTTTTTTTTTTTGGAGGGGAGAGTCGGTCGGGAAGGCCACAGTGCTGCACATCACCATGTCACTGCTTCGCAGTAGTAGACCCTAACAAAGCTTCACTTTTCACATATGGATGTGCCACATACTCGAACAGAAAGCAGTTGGCACAAGAAGCAGCGTTTGCTCCGCATTGCCAACAGTCCACCCAGCGCCGGTGCGATGGGGTGTGGATGGAAACCAGAAGACAAAGAGCCAAATGTGACACCGTTTCAAATGCAATGGAAGCTGGATGAAATATCTTGCGCGACGATCGGGGACAACACGCGCTTTGAGCGGAGGTTAAAACCGGCAAATCCGACCACGGTGGAAGTTTTATAAGTCATTTCCTTTCCCGGTGGCGCAAACGGGTCGCTGGAAGTGACGGCGACGGCTCGTACTACTGTGCTGCTGTGCGGACCGCGACACATTGAGACATCATGCACCACACCATGAGGAATGTTGAAGCGAAATGGATAAAGCGCGCGGTTACAGTTTTGAGATAACTATAACTATTAGCAAACACTTTGCTGAAGTACAATTCACGTTGATATGGGTTACACCTCCAACGCTGCATCCTATGCACGTTACACGTTACGCTACAAGGCCAACAAGCACATTTAATTTTAAATCAATAATATCGAATAGTAACGGCTTCATAACAAAACGTCTCTGTATTTGCGATTTAAAAAAAGCTTGCTATTCCATGGCACGATGAACGGATAAGAATTAAACGGATACAAACAATTAAACTCAATAATTTCTTTGATCAAGAGTTAGCATATGATGAGCATATGAGGTCCATCTATACCATTTCAGATGGAGCTTTAAACGTCATTAAAGGAATTAGAGCAATGGGTCGTATAATTATCAACAAATCGATACAAACATCCAGGAATCGAAACGGATCAGGTTCGCATATTCCATATCCCGAAACTGCACAATCAGTGTGAGTGATGTCTAAACTATTGGTTAAATCAGTCCTTTAATTAAAAAGTCATTTGGCGTCATGATTTTCACTCCATTTTTGAGAACATCACAATCAAACACTAATTAAAAAAATTCTGCTAGTTGTTCTTGCTGTTTGGGCCGTGATCGTCGTCGTTCTTGTTGTTTAACGCGTTGAGTGTACCCAAACGCGATACTTTAGATGCATGCAAGTAATATTAGCCGAACGGGAAGGTTAACAGCCGTAGCCTGTAAGTCAAACGGCCGATAAGGTGATACATCATCACACCCCGGTTGGCCCTGAAATGAACAGGTCTCACAAACAAACGGACACACGGCGGTGTGATCATCAAATAGTAAGACGCACAAGCAACCAGAAACGCCTACACGGACGGGCACGCTACTGATAGGTGACGCGCGGTGGGTGCAATGGGCACATGGGTGTCTTCTTACAAGATCATGATCGCACCTGAGGATGTGTGTGTTTGTGTATGTGTGTGTGTCATTGCATTACGGCATATAGATGCGAATGAAAATCATTGGAGATTTGCTGAATATTTAGCGCATTCGTGTTTTGTTTCATCACAACCACGATAAACTATAGTGATGATTAGGGAGACTTTCGTGACACTTCAACAACACAGCAATTTAAAGTTGCAAGATATTTTCACTGGACCAAGGAATTGTTCCCTTCAGGTACCCAAGAAACGGTTGAGTGAACTAAGAGCGGTTAATATATCTGTACATTTTGTTGTCTAGGGATCGGGTCTATGCAACGAGTAATCAGGTAATCGGTGTAGTAAGGCATACCCTACCCTTGTTTTGACCGTACTTAAATGGTTTTGTAGCACTACTAGTATTCCTATTTCCTAATGAGCTTGTGCTACCTGCAAGAGATCCTTTAAAAAACGGGTAAATATTCATTTTAATATTTGAACTAATAATATCAATTGCAATTTCTGATTTTCTGATAGTCCTACCGACCAATCTAAAGAATCATTTTTTAACTACTTATTCATCATTCTGTTTAATAGCAACTTTGCAACCAAATATCTTAAGCGAAAGCCGTTTTATATCCTTTCTGGGTTGAACATTTAATGCAAGAAAAAATAATCGTGAATCTGGTAGTATCGGTACCATTTTCCCTTTTCGACACTCATTTGCCTGCCTTTCTTCAATATTTAATTCGGTAAAAAAGAAGACATTCTAACACCGAACACCGAAAAGCATATTGGAAGTTGTGAAGACAGTTCAAATGAAGGTTGTAAATTCCAGATTGTGTAAAAAGTGTATTAATAAGGGCAATAAATAAATCGATGATTCTGTTTGTAAAGTTTTACCATCTACCAACATGCCAATCGCGGATTTAAATCAACTTTCGACAACCGAAACGATTGTAGTGGCTTTTGCTAAGCAATAGAAAAGTTCTTTAACCATTAAGCTAATATTATTTCGGTTGTCCATTTGGCCAAAGAAACCTCTACCTTATAGAGATGTCGTCTTCTAACGCAACGCTAGTGCATTAATTAATTTGTAAGCTGTAACATTATTCCATGCGAATAATAATGCGGAATGAATGAAACCTGTTGTTTTGCCTTTGACTTGCGTGTTTGGCTGCATAATTCCATTACTCCGATGAGCGGTGGTATGATAAAAGTGGATAAACGACATTATTTTTACCAAAAATAAAAAAATCCACTCCCTTGTCCTATTCCACCCGTGCGAGTAAAGTCGCCCTGTGGCAATAAATGCGTGTAATGTGTGCCACAGAAATTCTTCCGGAACCGGTGGTGGTCACCTGCCAACCCGCTGAAACGAGACGGCACCAACGCATTGTTCGTATGCAAATGGATGGACATAAATTTAAGCAGCAAAGTTAAACACACACACACATGACTCATCCGGCCGAGACTCAACAGTCGAGCGCGTCGTCATCGTAAACCCAGTCCCTTCGAACGCTGAGTGTGTCAGTATGCTGCTGGTGGACATTGCAATTCACACGGGAAGAAAGGCGGGCGAGAAGATGATGGCAGAAACACATACAATTTGTTTCGAGCAAAACAAAAAAAAAACGGAATGAATCAACAGCATGCGGGAAGGAGTTGAGTGCGTTACAGTGGTGCATTGGCCACCACCACCCAGTTGTGTATACCGGGATGTGTGCTGGCGCAGCTTAATCGATCGTGCGGTTCGCGGCCACCAACCGGCCACACGGTATCAAAATCGATTAGGAAAACAATAGAAACACGACCGCCAGTACGGCAAGACAGGAGACTGCGGCAGATAACGATAAGATAGACAAAATGTGCACTCAAGGGCGGCTTCGCCATATGATGATAATGATGATGTTGGGGCTTTCTGTTCAAGCGATTTCTCTCGATACTAGGAGAAATGTTCCGTGTGTAATGGAACCGGCTGTGATGTGTGATGATGATTTTCAATGTTCATCGGAAAAGCAGTACGAGCGGCTCATGAAAGATAATGCCGACCTGCCTGACTGACCCGTCCTTTCTCCGGCCAATGTCAATGAATGACCGCCGTCCGGGTGGCGTTTTTTAAACGCGAGTGTAATGGGCACCAGCAGCGAGAAGTTTAATAATGCATGCCAAGCAGTTGACGGGCAGCGCAGTTCATGAAGAGAAATGAGTTCGATTTGCATCGCAACTGGTAGGGTTCGATCCGTGCAGGAGAAATTTTGGATCGATCGGAAACTGTCCGAGCCACGCTTTTCTAGCCACCGTGGCAATTGAAACTGACACTTTGTTTGGCCGATTTGGAGATTCTTCGAAAGATTAGCTCTTTCGCTGCAGCAAAATAATGTATTTTCATTCATGCAATATTCATTCGCTGTTTCTGCTCGTTTGTTCCGGCAGGCATTAGCGGAATGTTGCTGAATTAATATTTTGACACGGTTATTGGAGGGCATTTTTATGTGAAACTTTCATTTAGAGTCAACAATGTATACAGCGCAGTGCAGCAGCATGACGACCCTTGCCTCATTATTTTCATTCAAAAAGGAAAAGTTACTGTTGGTTCCCCTTTCGTTGGGGAGCTTCTGTGTTCTATTCCATTTTTATACCACAAGCCTGCCTAGCGGATAAATATCGCAATCGTCGCCATCGAAATATTAGCATAAATGTGTAGAACTTTTGCAAAACTAAAAGCACCGCACGCCGATGGAGTGTTGTGTAAGAAGCGGCCCCCCGGTCTCCCCCGTACGTGCAAAGAATAATACGTTTTTGGGAGTGGTTTTCCACTGCAGAGCTGCCGCTGCTGCTGAGATAAGCGTTGGGCGCCTCCCGTGTCACATTAGATAACTGAAACGAACAAAATTGTGAACAAACATTTAACGATCGTGTGTGATGGAATGTTGGTGGCTCGGTTTTCTCCTAACCATTATTATGCTTTCGACTATTGCTTCGCGAAAGTTGTATGCTTTCTGCCTGCGGAAGAAAGAAACACACAAACTCCAACAGATGTGTGCATTGTATGGTATTGCAATATAATACGATCATATAATATCAATCAACACTCAATAAATGGTATGACGTCGGTGCTGGTACTGTCCGAATGGAAGTGATTGCTAAAAAATAAAATGCAACGGCAATTACTTTGCGTCGTCAAAACAAAGGATTTTATCAATGCTTGTCCTTAGCTGGACAAATATTGGCAAATGAATTGAGTGAGAAGGGAGAGGGCCCTGGTGTCCCAACTGTGTTGACTATTACTGACTTCTTTCCTAATTGAACCATTAATCGGAAGAGAGGCTGCTAAGACGATCTAATACATGAAACTGATTTTTATGTCTATAAAAGCTAGAAAAATAAAGTTGAAAAACGTTTATAGCGTTGGAATTATCAAAACGTATAAAATGTATTAAACACGAATGAAAGTAACAGTTTAAAACACGCCTTCGTTGCCGACTTGATCAAGCAAAAGGAACCAAACCACTGATAGGATAAATGATAACGCTACGAGAGAGCTTTACAGCTCATTGTCGCACGATTCCGCCGACAGTATACAGCAAGCTTTCGTTTCTTTCCGCCGTTGTTGCGTATTTTTGCGATAAAAAGTAAGTTACAACATCCGCTTCTTCGGTCCCTTGGTAGACTGTTTGGTGTGCATATATGTAGCACTACGCTGCTAATCTTATCAAATGTTGAATGCGCGATGACGCGACACGTCTCGGTACGTACTGCCATACAGCTACATAGCCAAACAGAAGAGAAAAAAACACAAGCAGCACTACCGAAGGGCTTTGGGAGGACACACTCATACCGTCTTCATGTGCGCGTGTGTGTGTACATATAAAGATGTGTCATAAGCAATAGATGCGTTGTTTTTCTCCGCTTTAATCTTGAATCTTGGGTGTGGCTGCAATGATCGGCACTGGCCTAGATTTTCACCACTCCAGGAAAGGGGATGGAACCAGCATACGTTGGAGAAGAGAAACCACCGTGACATCAGCAGACACAGTCCCGCACGACACAGATCGATTTTTGTTACGGATTGAGTCATCGGTAGAATTGTTTCTGTCTTCCACATGCGTTCATCTTTACGTGTACATTCACACGTCAGGTCCTCTGATTCAGCAGCGTCTGCAGCAGGCGAATGCGAATTTCAAACAAATGGAAGAATGCTAGGCAGAATTTACAACATAGCAACGCTATCGCAGTTATTTGTTACTTCCTTAGACGAGGCGTAGCTAACTGGAAAATGGTTGTCCAATCGCTTCCCTTAACCTTCAGGGAAGTTTTTCAGTGTCTGGAAAATCAAAACGTGTCCCGCAAGCGGTACCTCATCCGGTGGTAATCGATCTACCTCCGCTTACTGTACAGTTGCATGCTTCACTACAGGACATAACACATCACTTCACCAATTAGGTCATTGAACGTCCTTAAAAGTCCCTACTTCTTTGCATCTTTTTTTCCTCTGTAAGCTTTCTTGGCGAGGCGTTTCACTTTCGTGAAATTGAAGAAACATTACACCAACTAAACATCCTTTTTTGTGGGTAAAATCTGCTTAAATATATTGTTGTTAAACTATTTTAAATTAGTCAGTTTTCCCACAGTTTGGATTTGACATTTTTCTTGACATTTCCCCAGCATAAATAAGCAGATGTGCACATACGCAATCTAGCCTACCAAATAGGACGTCTTGGATGAGACCTCCGCAAGCCGAATCCTGCAATACCGGGGTGTTTGTGGCGGTGGTTGGTTCGACGAACTTTAGACAAACGGCGATGATGGTGTGTCTTGCCAACTCTTGTGTCCTTTCACGAGCAGGCCGAGAGCGTAAATGTCAATAGACGGGAACAGCATTGTGAGAACGGTATTGAGAAAGGTCGGAGAGAATCTAGGCGTGCGTTCGATGTTGGACATGCCTAAACTAGGTCAAACGGAAACATGCAAACACATGGCGCGATTGCCATGCCGATGTGTAATCCTTTTAGCGTTTCCTGTTTTATCCAGACACACGCCCAACTCCCAAGAACCCAACAATAGCGTTAATTAAAACACTACTCCCAGAGGGTGTGTACACCTGTGCACGGTGCAAGAGCGCACTAGAAACAGATCTGATGTTGTGCTTTCTTCAATGGCGAGCGATCCTGTGTACGATTAATAAATAGCACCTGGACACGTAAATTGCACAGAAGGCCATAGCTAGCGTAATTAAATCAATCCTGCTACCGTTTCACCAATTCCTACCACTTTGCTGATTCAGTCAGCGGAAAAGTCGTATTGTAGAAAGATAAACCATCGTTCGGTGTGGATTTCTGATAAGGAGATGATTCATCCGTTGTATCATCCACACAAAACGTACAACGATATGTATGACTTTTGCTTTTTTCTCGATGTCATTACTGCTTCCGGTACCCTAAAAGAAATAAATTCAGCATTGACCGTCGCTAAACCTTACCTTCAGATTTAGTTAAAATATCCATTCTGTGAGTTCGTTGCTTGCGTTGTCGTGGAGAAGAATTTCAGGCACCCGGTGTTGAGGATTGGTGCACCGGGAGGATGCACTCGTTACGATGTCTCGTGCAGGCACACAAACACACAAGGCAGGATGATTGTTTCCAACACACTTGGCACAGACTACTGCTCCACAGCTGTTTATTCGTTAGGGTTTGAGTTTTACTTTTCTCTGCCTGCTATGTGCCTTGAGATTTGGAAGATTTTAGCTTTTCGCCCGCTCCCGACGCGCTCCGATGGCTAAAAGACAAGGTGCGCACTGATAAAACGGTGGGGGGGGGGGGGGGAGGGCTGGCGTTTCGGTGTCCCGCACCGAATGATATTGTTGTGAGGGCTGCTGGTTGGCTTGGCTGGAGCCGCGGCCGGTCACAAGAAGAAAGGGACAGCGAGAAAGGGGTGAAAGAGAAGGAATCGAAACAAGTATGCGGAGCCGCCGCCGTCTTCAGGAAAGGGTGTTGTGTTTGATGTTTTCACTTTTCACTTCTTCAATTCAAAAACTGAACACACGTTCACTCTAGCACTTCATGCAGACCGCATAGCAGCAGTAGGCAGTGGGATTCCCGTGTGTGCTGCTACGTTCGTCGCTAGAAAAGCCATTTGTGGTATGGTATAATGAGATGGACCACACACACACACATACTCTCTCTCACTTAAGCACCATCATCATATCGCGGTATTAGACGTCGTCAACCCAAGGGCGCACTCACACGGTGGTTCCGTTCGCAACAAAACTCACACACCACAATCGCTTTCCGCTTTGCCAACCACCACGAGCCACGGAGCACACCGTGTGCCACATTCGATGCCCAGCTTGGGTCTGTCGTTGGGGACGAATTTTTCTATTCGGCCGTGTGATGCGGGGTGATTTCCTTTATCGATGATAATCTTTTCGGTCCACCCTTCCCACGGAGCACCACGAACACTTCTGACACTAGAATCTGCACAATCTGCAACTATCTCACATACACCGTGAGGCGATTAGCGTACAAGGCGAAAGTGCAGTTGACACTGTTTGAAACGATGACGGCCGGGGGGTGGCGGCGGTGCATAAGGCGTTAAAAGGGCCCGTCGATAGGTGACTATGCTTGAGGGTGTGTAAAGGTGTCCACGAGCCCTCGGACTGGTTAAGTATGTTCGGTTACACTTGTCCTCTTGAGACTTTCTGCTTCTTTTCTCCGGATGTGGAGATTTCCCCCGGTGTCAGGATACAGCTACCTATGTCCTTCGGTAAGCGACCAGCCCACCGAGATCGGCAACAAAAATGGACACCAAACCAATCTCACTCACTCCTGCCCAACGCGTAGATACACACATACACGCGCGCACGCGAGTCACCATAGCAAGCTGCGAGATCGCCGCAGCCAGTTGACGTTTTCGCGTTCTTTCTCTGTCGCCCTGCGCTTTCCACCCTAAACGGAGGATGACCTCTTTCGCCGTAATTGAACAATAGCGCGACGCGTCACCGATTGTACAGGGATACGGGAGCGTGGCATCCGGTGTCGGTTTACTTCCGCACCGAAATAAAAAGGGATGTCCCCGGTGTATACACAATAAACACTCACGCACACGTACACACACGGGTATGCAACGTATGAAATACGTTCAGGCAGGCAATGCCAATAAAAGGAAGGAACCAAGCGACCACGGGCACAGGTAATGCGTTTCCTTTGATAGGAAATTGTGCGGAAAGCGAATCGTTCGGCAGACGCGAGAAAAAAAGGCTACACACGCCCGCAAACACCTGACGGGAGCCTCCTTACGCACCAGCTTTTGTCTTGTCTGTGTCCGTGTTGGGTTTTTCCTGCGATATGGGCTGGCCAGCAGGGAACAGTCAGCGTTTACGAATTAATTCCCGTTCAGCAATGCGATCGAAAACGTCTCTCTTTACTCACACCAGTATGCCTATTCCCGCCTAACACAAGCGTATCGCAGTCGTTCTGTGCGCTAGTCGAGCACTTTGAGAGAGCGTTCGCATTAGCGCGAACTTGACAACTCGCGCGCTCGACGAACGCTGCTCAGACCCAAATTTCTGATGAATTTTGGCGTTCGCGAACGCTTTAGCGTTCAAGCGCGAGCTGTCATTTATATATTTCTCACATATTCCGGCTTTATACTTAAAACGCAATAATGGTAAACCTCAAATAACAAACCTTATATGTATATACATTTATCTCACAGTTGGTTGGTTTGTTTTGTTTCGCCTTGCCTTGCTAAACCTTCAAGTTCGTGCGTTCGCGGGGAGTTCGCGGCTATTTCACTATAATGAGCTACACCGGACTGAGCTACGTTCGTCCAGCGAGCGAGTTGTCAGGTTCGCGCTAATGTGAACGCTCTCTGACGTATTGCATGTGTTGAACAATACAGGGTTTCAATTCATATAATAGAACATTTCCACGACATGGTTTAATGTTTGAAATAGTTAATGGAACATTGCAAACGAAGTGTGCAAGTTGATGCAGTTATATTATGAAATCGTGCAAATACGGGAACATTGCAAACATCTACGGTGCAATTTACACATTTATTGAAGGAACCACTGAATGTTTCTAATGTTTCATTCTACGACATCAAACCCTGTATTCCAATTCAAAAGGACGTGGCTTTTGGTTGATTTCAACGATAGGAAAACTGTACATGTGTTCGCTATATGGGCTGATGACTATAGCAAAAAAAGTAAATGAATGTGGTACAGGTGGTGCGTGGATCAAGTGGTGGTGGTTAATATTATCTTTAAACGCGTTAACCGTAACGTTATTAAGGAAGTTCTACCAATTTTGTATTTTGAAATGTACCATACTTCTTACTCGACGTCAAATACTCCTTTTGAAAGAAACAAACATCTCATTTAAAACTGTGGCGACAGGGCGTCGGACAAGAACGCCAACTTTGATGTTCTGGAA
>KB672031.1:0-23288 GCA_000349105.1 Anopheles epiroticus | reverse complement strand
AGGAAAGAAGGAAATGGAGGAAGGAGAAATAAAAATAGGAAAATATTCCTAAAAAACTAACGGTAGTTTGGTGTGGGACACTTATGAAACGAGAATGCCTCGTTGGTCACGTCAAGCTTTACTGTTGAAGTGATTTGTTGTTTCTTATGTAATACGCACATGAAATTATGGAACTTCCGTTCCGTTACGATTCGTTCGAGGGATTAATCCCCTGCGTTGTGCGTAGTAGTAGACAGCATGATTACGAAGGTATAGTGAGGTAGAAGGAAGTTTAGAATTGTTGTTTCTTCTCATCTAGTGCCTGTCATCCAGTTCAGTCTTATTCAAAAGTAGGTTCGTATTTTTCAAATAAGTCTGAAAAACATTAAAAATTGTGTTATAAGGTCAAATATACCGTTTAACCGTGCTTTTCAATTATCCAATCATGCCCGAGTCCCAAAGTACCCGGATAAACGGAGCTCCACATTATAGCAGAAATGACCAATAAAATTCATACTATGTGACGTGAATTCAATTCGATACACCTTTGCTTACCGAAACATAGACACGCTATGCTATGAAATTGATATAAAATTACTATGATTAGATATATGAAGAAAAACTAGTTAATACAATACCCTTAAATGCCGGCAGTGGGATATAAAAGAAGCACGCAAAATTTAGAAACTCCAGAATTTTTTGGAGTCCGGATTTAAGTCATAGCCACTGTACATATTTCGATCGCACAGTCACTGATACGGGAGCTCCCATTTTAAGCAAATGTGACCGTGTTGCGATCGAAATTGTGACCGTGTGAACTGCTCGAATTTGCGGAACGGGATTCGTACAGAATGCATGGTCGTGCCATTTTAGCACTGTCTGACAGTTATTCACAGTGTGGTGGCGACGGGTCGTTTTATTTGACAGTTTGTACAAAAAGGAAAACAATAGTTGTTGACATTTGCAAAGGTTTGAATTGTTATTTTTTCTATAAAATAAAATAAGGATAAAATCATACACACTTTATCTCACTATGCAACATTAATTGATGATAAATAGCCGAAAAGCCGTACGGCCTGGTTTTGTATGCGCTGCTCTTCCACTTAGCGTAAAAGACGGTATAGATTTTTTGTTGTTTTTTGACCCCCCAGAAAATTTCTATTGCCATAAAAATGGTAAGAATAAGGACTACACGCTACGTGTTTTATGTGAATTTGGCAACGTTCAATCGGCTAGCAAGGCGTGACTCAATTACTTGAAAGGAAAGGCTTAACTGACCTAAGCGCAATGTTTTGCGCGGTTTCTTATCAATTAAGGTTTTTAGAAGCTATGAATAAAAAAATGTTTAGCAGGTCAGAGCGATAAGCCCATTTTGTTTAGCTTATCGCTTACGATTTCAACTCTCAATGAAACGAAAAGGGCTACGTTTATGTATCATATCGTGATTATGTGATTCTTCTTTTATTTCATTCACTTTTCCACCTTAATTCGAGAAAATAACACTATATCAATGGAATTTTGTTTCGCGCTCAACAGACTTTCACAAATGTGCGATACAACAGTACACTTACACACATCGAGTAGAATGTTAAAAATAAAGCTGTGTACACCAAATACAATGTTAGTAAGGAAACAATATCTGAATGGGTGTGCTTATTGGCTATTAATTTCATTATCATTCCATTCATCTGGACAGCCCAGAAAGCGAATGCAAGTATTGCAAGTTTAGTTATCACTCAGTGCCCCGGACGGGAGTTCGGATGTTGTATTGCGATATACTTCCTCGTTTACCAAGCGTTGCCGCTCGATGTACATCGATACGCGGATGTTGCGAACCTGATGGTTGTTAATCAACTTTAGCAAAGAAAAGACTGACAAACCTACCCAGGTTGCAAACGAAGCCCAAGCGCCAAACTGTGCCGTGCCCATTTCGATGTAGAAGCCGGACGTTTGAATGTTCAGCTCGACGTTCGTTATGTTCTGTCCGTCCGCGATTTCGCACCTGAAACGTAGAGCGTATAATGAGGGTAAGCTCGTAGGAGCCTGTTCGGAGGCACCACACAATACTTACGATGGAAAACGTTCGGTCATCTCTTCACACCAGGCGATGAAACCCAGCGTTATGATGATAGCGGCGATCAGTGTCATTGTGCACAAGGAAATGCTGAATACCACATCGAAAAACAGCCCCAGGAAGGAACTTTCCAGTTCACGGTATGCCAGCAAAGCCATCCTACAGTGGTGGAAAAGGGGCGATAGAAATTTAATCAACGAGACAATGGTCATCACACCATAGTGACTGTACCTGTAGATTTGGACTCCGGCAATAATGAACAAGCAAACACCGACGATGATAGGATAGTTGCAATACGCTTCCGAGGCCCACCTTACATCGAACAGACCATCCTTTTCCTGCCATGTGCCGGTGGTAAACAGCAAACAATGACCACTGTAACGAAACGGAATTATATTCATCTTTCGCTGCCGTACCCACCGATGCCCATAGCTCCTCCGCACTGCTCTAACTTACTCGAACGATCGGACATGGATGGCGAGCGGAATGAAGATGCACATCGAGAGGATGAATGCAAATACATGGCCCGCAATTTGGCTCAGTATTAACACATTAGCAAGGGCCATTTTCCTTATGGCGCATCAGCTACGCGGCCGGTGGCAAAATAATTGCACAGAATTCGTAAACACCCACTTTTCTTCCACTTATTTTTCTCCACCGAAGTGGCACAGCAGCAAACAATTGAGATTTCCGGATTGAGCCTTCAACTAGAAAGGAAAAATAACCATCGTTAAGCTTTAAATATTAATAGTTAGGCAATTATTTCGCAAATAATTTCACACCAAATTCGCCTTTGTTTTCTACGAAATTCTAGCGCTATCGTTTTTGTAAACAATCATGTTTTGACAATCATTCTGAATTCGTTTCACGTTTACGTTATCTGACTCACTGCTTCAATAGCAGTGCTCGCTGACACTTTGTTACAGCTATGAAAGACCAACATTGTACAAACAATTCAAATGCTCTGGGAGACAAACGACACAAAGTAACTTTTGTATTTGCTGCTATAAAATATCCTTAGGGTGCAGAGCTGAATCTAATCTTGTATTATAGAATTATTAAGTACATTACAGTTGCAATTAAAGGGAACTAAATGTAAAATGATGTAACATAAAAAATGTTACAAACTCGTATCGTTTATTTGTTACTAACGATAAGGATAAATATTGTATAATAAGTTCAGCTGCTCTAGGTTATAAATGCCATTTTTCGTCTTCATCCGTTCCTTATTAAGAAATAACTTTTTTCGCATTCTTTGTGTTGATGACAAGGCGTCTCCATCGGCCGGCAATCATCTGCGCTACTCACCGTATTTTAGCGCGTATAACGACTCTCCAGATATATTTTTCATGCTTTGTTTTTGGTAAAAAAAACTTTTAATTCTAATGAAAAGCCGTATTTGAAAATAATACCATTAATTGAAATTACCTTTCAAAAAATTTTTCCGTCTCATCCTCGCTGGTGTTATCATGCTATATATAATCGCTGATGCAATCGTGTGTAACGATTTTGATTTTGGTTCTTTTTTTTATGGAAAAGGAGAAATATATATACGCAATACACGGTGAAATACGGTTATTGGCGGATTAACCTATGGGCCGGATTTGGCGGAGATTGGTGGGTCTAACCGTTCAGGAAACCCCGTCCGTCTTACTGTACTAACGGGACTCTACTGCAATTCCATTCCGAGTATCCAAAAAGCTTAGTTTGCCACTGTATAGAACTAAGCAAAAAACATTGAAGGGCGACTGTAGACAGACTGTGATTTGTAGCGGGGATTTTAAATAACAATTAATTTTGATAAAAGTAGGAGCCATTATCATCATTCTCTATTGGAATGCAGGAAAAATTGCATCGAGGAGGAGGATTATTATTTTAGGAGCCTGGCAGATAAGGCTAAGCCATTTCTTACAATCATAGTATTCTAATGGTTGAAAAACTACAGCCTCAGTTGTGATATTATCATGTCAACAGTGATGAATAAAACAAACCACTTCAATTTTACTGATTTGTGTATATTTTAATTATACATATATGTATATATATATTTTGTTGTTCTTGCTATTGACAAATTATGTTTAACCTATTTATAATCACATATATTTATATATATATACTTTATATAATTCACTTCTTTATAATAATTATTAAATAGTTAATAGTATTTCTTCTGTTTTCCTCTTTAGCAGTAACCGATTCTTGTGTAACCGTTGTTTTTTATCCTCTGTTTCATTTTTGTTTTTTTTTTCTTTTCTTCATTCATTTGTGTTATTCTCTTTTAGTGGCTTTGCTATTATTAATATTATTATTATTATTATTTTTGTTATTTTCCATCCTTTGTTTGTTTGCTTTGTTTTGTTTTGTTTCCTTTGCTTGCCCCATTTCTCAGCATCGTGTTTGTTTTTATTTCTTCTTATACTCCTTATGCATGTATTTTTTCACTGTTTTGCTACCGGAGGTATTGTTTCTCGATCGCTCTATTCTTTTGCTCTCGTGATTTATGTATGTATGTATGCTTCTGGTTTCCTTACAACCTGCTGTGCTAGCTAACCAACGACGTGCCCACTACGCGACAGATTTTGTCCCGCAAGCCCCCAATCACGCCACCGGTACGTAACAGTTCGGTTAAGTGCGTAAGTTCGGTTTTTTTTTGTTGTGATTGGTGGAGTAGCTGCTTGATTAGTTGGTTGGTTGGTTGATTGGTTGGTTGGTTTGTTGCGTTCTTCTTTCTCTTATTATCCTCTCTTTCACTACACTCCCTAGCGGAGGCATACACTGCGTGCGGAAACTATTTTGCTTCTTCCTGTTCACTTCCCTTGTATTGGTACGCGTGTATGAGTGATGTTGAGTGCTTCTAGGTGTATGTTTGGATGCTCTGGTAGCCATGCAAAGCCCACAACCACCTTCGGCTGAAAGGATGAGATCGGTGTACTTAAATGATGTTGCTGTTACTATTTTTTTGTGTGTAATTCACTTTTGATTATTCCTTCGTTTTGCCCCGCTTGCCGGCCTTCGCTATGATTCATAATGCAATTACGGAGGGGTGGGAAGGGGAGCGATCGGTTGTATCTTTTGCAAAGTACATAAACATTCTCCAAGTTACCACGTTTGGTCAGTTTTGGGCGTCAGGCTCTAGCCGGTACTGGCCGGCTGCAACCCGTAGCTCGTGTACTGTGCAGCGTTTGATCTTATGGCTGTACCCGGGCATGCGGGCATTTGTTTTGCTTTACTGTGAAGACCGCTTCGCAAAGCGCCCAACTGTGCATCAGTAACGATCGGCAACGATTAGTACTGCAACGGTGGTCAACTGCGGTGGTCAAGCAGAGCGCTACCTCGCCAAACGAATGGCCAAGATCGCGATACTCTAACCGACCGTTCGGCAAGCACACGGGTACTACATGCCTATTAAATAGTGTGCACCGGTGGCTTGGGTATTGGTTTCTTGTTGCTAGCCATTCACACTAGCAGCCGATGGAAGTGAATGTCATAGCATTTGCCGTATTCGCCATATTTACATGACAACTTGGCACGTGTACGACTGGAAAACCTTGCTCTAATTTGCAGTCTGTGTTTTTCTTTCCTACCCTTTCTCTGTGTGTAAGTGTGTTGTTCCTCGTAACGAGTTGCTCTGCTCCTATCGCTCTACACTTTAATCGTTCCGGTTTTTATTTTAAATCATGTTTGGGGAGTGTGTATGTGTTGTTTCTTCTCCCTCCTTCCGTTGGTTTCGCTTCTGTGATGTTTTTGTTTGCTTCCATATTCAGTTATAGTATGTTATATTTTTTGTGTTTTTGATGGTTTTGTATGACTTTTTTTTTTGTTCAAGATTTTCGTGATTATTTTCTCGCGCCACTCCAGCCGCCCTCCCTCCGGTCCGTTCAACACTACATCAACACTATCTTGAGATTTTTTTTTTGGGTTTATTTTAACATTTTCATTAGAAGGATACACTGCAATATATTATGGTCAGTTTATTTTCTCATCGTGTTTTCACTCATCTTGCCTAGACTGACGTGGGCGCTGTATGCCCGTCCCCAAAGTGCCTCTAGGCACGTTTGTTTTCTTCTTCTGCTTGCGCTTCCTCCTCGTCTTATTACATGTTAATTATAGTAATAATAATTGTTTGCATTACTATTATCATTACAATACCAACTAGACCATTATGTTGTAGTTCCCTTGTGTGTGTGTTTTTTCTTCTTATTCTTCTTCTTCTTCTTCTTCTTCTTGTATTTGTTTACTTATACGGTTTACTTCTCTGCACACTCATATGCACCACGATTTTGTTTTTCACTTGAAAAAACACGAACGAAGAAAACTAAAGACAATAAATAACAGAGAAAATACTTGAACGTTTTGTTTTTTTTTGTTTTGTTTTCTCCATTTCCAGCTTTTGTTTTTGTTTCTCTTTTTTCCCCCACCCTCTCCCGAAGCGTGTTCTTATACAGCAACCGGCTGGCAACGCGAGCCAAATGTATGAGTGACGAACCGAGCATAACGTTGTAACGGAACGTTTCTTTTAACGAACCAAGCACATACCATAACAACACGCGAAAACTGAAAACCCGGAAGACGATAACGTACGTGGTGTGGTTCCCACAGCCGTCTGCCAGCATGTGGAACGCGCATGAACGAACGAAAGCTACCTATTGGTGTGTGGCACCGGCGTGCGTCTCGGGACGCATCGGTACCATCGGTGCCTGGCCGCATACTGTGTCACCATCGAGAAATGGGTATGTGTTACAAACTCTCAGCTGGTTAGCCCACTAAGCTGCAAAGCGCACTTCCCGTTGGCGCTGGTGGTGGTTAGCGAACGAATCGCTGGCCCAATCTGCGTTGCATCCAGCAAAGGTGAACGGTGGCAGCGGGGCGTGTGTTCCCTTGCCGGTGCTCTTCGCGATGGTCATCGGGCGCTGGTAGTGCGATCAAAGCAAGCCAATCTCGGTAAAGATATATATATTTCGCCGTGCGCTCTTGCAGACACTAAAGTCAACAAGTTTATGGCCCAAAAATGGCAGCACTGTGTGCCTGCTGGTGTGCGGCGGTTTTGCGCCACACAATGGAAGAAAGTGATTCAAATGCATAGATTTAGGTACAGAGAGAGAGAGAGAGGAAGAGCGATCGGAAATGGTCATTATTATTGGTCGAAGAAGTGGCAAAGAAACTGTCAGGAATTTCAAACAGGCCGCTTGCTGACCATTACCATTCGACCGAGCATCGACGTAGAGCCGGGAAGAGAAACCACACCCCATGGCCGGACAAAATGGGCCACTGGGCCGGTACGGGATTGGCAAATGCAGCCTTCAACACGCGTGGTTGACCGGAAGGTTGTGGTCGCCTACGAGTTGGTGACACTGAGCCCCTACCCTTTTCTCGATGGTGAGAAAGATGGAAAGAATTGAGGATTGGTATAGAGACTGGGCAGGGAGGCGAGCGGGACGGGATGGGGACGGGACAGGGAGAAGGCGAAAGTGTGAGCCGATGTACGGGTGCAGCCGTTCCGTTCCGGTGGGGAACGACCACCAACATCGGCCGCAGAAAAGCCCGAAATGGGGAAAATGGACGGGCAGGCGTGGGAACGATCGGCAGGCGGCGTCACGGCGCCCCCCCCAAATCGAACGCTCACGGCACGCCCCGGCCCCCTCCACTTCCCATGCATTCCGAGCCAAAGCTAACTGGTTGAGCAGTGAACCTAACGTTACCTTATGAAACTGAAACACAAACCCGGAAGCCCGAAGGCCGGCCCGGAACGAAACAGCAAACGCGCAAGTGTTTGTTTTGCATCTTTCGGAACTTAAAGAACTTGCGCGCCTTCCTTTTTTTTTCTACCCAAATACTGGCTTTGGCTGGATGAAAAAGGGTTTTGCTACTGCTTCTTCTTCTTCTACTAGCGGTGGTGTTCTACCTTCGGTGAAGAAGCTGGCCCTAAAATGGACGACCAATGGTGCTACGATTGTGCCAGATTTCGCTCGCCATCACGCACGCCGGCCGCAAGCAGCCCTGATGATTGAAGCCTCGGTTACGGTTTGTGACATTAGCACACACTCTCACCCGTCACACATACAGCTACACGCATACATAGAATTAGAAGGACATTCACACACACACACTCACACAAACAGGGACACTTCAGCTCACAAACTGACCCTACCGTTCCAATCACCAGGGGATGTAGTACTTGCGAGCCAGCAGATTGCGCCTTTCGGTGGCATTACGAGAAATGTGCCCCTGGCCGCCGGCGTAACACATTGGATTGCCCCCCCATTTTGTGTTTTGCCCTGATTGAATGCTGCCCTTCTATTTGGCTTTTTGGCGTTGTGCAGCATTTCCTCACTCATTTCTGTGTGTGTGTGTGTTGCACTCATACATTCGCTCCTGTTTGGGTTGCCGCCGGTGTTCCCCCGTTCGCTATCCATTGCTGCTGGCTCAGCTTGATTGTTCGGTGTGTGGGAGAGGGGGTGTGGGGTGTGTAGATCTAGTACACCCCGCGCATAAACTGTGCGTTCTTGTTTGTTTTTTTTTTTTTTATTTTGATTTTTTTTTGTATTAGTTTGTTTGTTCGTTACTTGGAAGCATGTTGATCGTGCCATTTTCAACGAGTATTGAACGGAGCCGTCCGTGCAGATGGCGTGCGGACGGACGGACGGTGTGACCCAGTGCGACCAGCGCGCGAGTCAGGTCGGGATCGCCGATAATCCTACCCAGCCGTGCTGGTTCGTACACTATGCACACCGTTGCATGAATGACATTGATGCTGCACATTGATAATCACGTAGCGTTTGATCCATTATCAAAACTCCTCAAACTCCTTCCCGGGGGAAATCTTCACCTTACGGAGGGAATCGAGGATGCATGCTCGCTAAACCTTCAGAAGGGAGAATCAACCTTCAACACCGCGCAGGGCAATCGAAGGCATGGATCTCTATCATCCTTTCTCAGCGGGTTTAGCGAACTATGCCCGTGCAGCTCTGGTACGGTTTACCTCGAGTTGACTGTTTAAACTCTTCTCCGTGTGGTGCGGCACTGCCATCCCTCGGCATCCTCATGTGCCACACCCCATGTAGTTTTTAAACTAAAGAAATGATTTTCATCTTGAGTGTGTGTGTGTGTGTGTGTGTGTGTGAGTGTTTTGTTGTGTAATGTGTTTGTGCGACAATGAAAAAATACATTTGGATTTGAATATATACGTTCGTTTGTTCTGTTGAACTGTTTTGTGTGCGTGATTGTATGGAGTGTGATGTTGTATAACTATTTAAGCTGGTAAAATACCATACGTAACGTAATTGTCGTAATTACATTTTACAATTATAAAGACATTGTTTGTTTGTTCGGTAGCTTTTTACACTGCCTGGCGCTGGCGCTACCTGTGCGTTTACTCCTGTCCATTCGGTCTGTTGTGTCTGTCTGTACTTATTTTGTAGTACGATTGTGCGTGTGGTTTTTTTTTTCATTCCACAAAACGTCAATATGAGATTGAAATACTTTCCCGTGCGACCTGGGGAGCCACCCGCGCCAAATCGGTACGGTGCCTGAACGCGGTGGCGTTTCGGTGTGACAGTTGTGCCTAGCACCGGCGGCATCGCCTACATACACGTGCACCAGGATCGCTATCCATTTGTGACGTTTAAAAATTAACAGTAATTCCTGCCCGAAAGCAGTAAAGTACGGTACTTCCTCTGGTACGTGCATTTTCAGCAAGCTTATCTCGACCCGGCTTTCAGGAGCGCCAACTACGGTACCGGGGACACTTGTTGCGTGCAATTTTCCAAAGGTTCGGCTTGCACTTTAAAACTATGCACGAAACTAAAGATACGCTTCGTTTCTACGGTTTGCTTCGTTTTGTGCTGTTTTGCAACATTTTTTGCCGTATATGTAAATGATGTTCCTTTGTTTTTCCTCCTCCTTTCCACTTAACTATGCTGGTGCCAGCTGTGTTTACTCACTGTTTTTCTTTTTATTCTCTTGGCAAGGGCTAGCAAATCCTTCCCGCTCCTGTGTGTGTGTGTGTGAGAGAGAGAGGGAGCGTTCTATGCGCCCTCATGATGTTTTATACGCAATGAAAACATGAAGAAAAAAGAAAACGTGTAACAATTCGACCACCTGTGCTGTGCCACCTAAATTCGTGTTCGTAACGTTTAGAGTAATTTTTACTTCCATTTACTAGCCTTGACGTCTAATCCACCCTATACAATGTTGCTGCTAAAACCTTTTTTCATTGCGTTGAAGTTGATTTACCTTACTGGTGCAAGGGTAAGGAAAACATGCGCAAAGAAATACAGACAGGTTTCGTTTTTGTTATTGGAAAATTTTCGCAAAATAAAAGAAAGCAGACGAATTTGGATCGATTCGTCGGATTCATCGGATTTCATCGAAAAATGACCCTAGTGTCCCTTTGGTATGGGAGGGGAAGCGGTGATGGAGGATCCAACGCTGAAAGAAAATTGCAAACCGTTTGCTACACTCACTGCCCATCCACTCAACCTACGAGCGGTGGTCGGTTTGTCAACTCGCTGCTTACCTTTCCTGTCCGTCCAGTAAGGAGCCATTAATTTAACGTTCTTGCAACGTTCCCTACGTCTGGTGTGCTCTCTTCGTTTGTGCTGTGTGTTGCTTTACTTTTCAAGGTCGCTATGCTGTGTGCCGTTTGTTTCGGTTCTGATTTACTAGTTTTGTTAAGGTTTTGGCTTTTTTTTGCTGGTCTCACGGTTGTATGGTGGTTGAAACATTATTTTTTCTTCTGTATACATATATTTATCCGTGTGTGTGTGTATGTGTGTGTGTGTGTTTGTGTGTGGTGCTGGTACAGTACCTTGCTTCTAGCGGCGATGCGCGGTGTGTCATTGTGTAGGGTGTTGAACTGTGTTACGCCTGCATTGGGATGCATCGTTCTCATCCGTCCGCTCGACTCGACCCTCTACCTACTATTCACCCCATTTTGCCGATGGTAACCGTTACTACAATTTAGTTCTACTTTTTTAACCTCCTTTTCACCATCATCAGTGTTGCTATTTTGCTCGCTCTCCTTCATACTTCTAGTTGCCTTTTGCACTACTATTGTGTGGTTTTGGTTTTCTCTGTGTTTAGTTCTGTTTTTATTTTTGTTTGCAGCTACATTCACTTGCTGTTACGTTTAGGCTATTTGCTAGTATTTGTATAGTATTTTTTGCTTTTCTTTTGCACTTCCGCCCACCCGCTAGATTGTAAATATTGATGTTTCTCTTCTTGCGTTTACCGTTGTGCCAAGAAGGATGCCACGGATCCTTGCTCCACTGCCAAGGGTGCAGGGACGTCCCTGTTTTGGGGGTCGCGATCCACCTGTCTCACGATCAACTGTCCCTCTCTCTTTCTCTCTATCTTTCTCTCGCTCGCGCAAATCACACGGACACGCACACACGCACACACACACACCTTCGTTTTCTAATTTCACGTGAATTATCTACTACACGTACACGCACAGACATATACATATACATTGAGTTTGTTTTGCTATCGCGGTTTCATGTGTGTGTGTGTGTGTGTTGTGTCTTGTTTTTCTTCCTTTGTTTGTACAGCTGTTTACCATTAATTTTTCCTTCTATATCATTCACTTTCCTTTTGTTCCCAGCTCACACTACTTACTAAAGGCGCGTAGGAGAGGAGAGGCTACCCACGTCCCGATACTGCTACTGTTCTAGGATATTGTACACAATGTGGCTTAAGTCGCTCACGTGTGTTTGTGTGTGTGTGTGTTTATGTGCTTGTGTTCAAGTAGCGGTCACATTACTTAAATTGGCTATCTTGGCTCTTGGTTGGCTTTTGTCGGTGATTTACTCACATCTTTCTTGATTGCCTGCCACGTGTATACTACGTACGGTTACGTTGGGCGTGTGTTGGAGAAAGAGTTTCGGTTCTAGGGAAGACCTTACTCGTTCCTATCGCATGTTACTATTGCGGCGCAGTGCGTACATTTCCTTCACACACACACACTACAAAATCGTATCCCCACACACACACACACACACACACACACACACATACACACTCAAATTACAACACCGATTTCTGCTTTGATTCGTACTAAAGCGCTTCGTTACAATCGCAACACGATTCTGTACGAAAATGGATGAAAAGGTTTTTTGTGTCTGGAAAGCAATGGTAATGGTTTTGCGGAAAGGTCGCCCACTGTATGATAGAGTAAAGGTGTGTGGTAAAATCTGTTGTTGTTGCCTTCTTTGAAGTCCGTATCAGTAAGAAAGAGAAGGAAGAAGGGAAAAGGATCCTTTACCAACTTAAACACAGCTTCCTTTTTTTCTCTGTCCAGATCGCATATCCTTTTGCAACTACTAGCTTCTCGATCAGTAAGCAGTACGGCGTGTGTGTATCTGTGCAAGTGTGAGCTGTGGGTGTGTGTGTGTGTGTGTGTGTGTGTGTGTGTGTTTGTGTGAGAGAATATCGATATCTGTAAGGCTGATAGGTCTTTGTGATGATGCTGGTTTTGGTTTGATTGGTTGCGTTTCCCGTAGCACCGTAGACACATGTTCCGGCACTGCCCAACCCTACCCGCCCCTTGCCTCGCCTGGTAGCCCTTCCTTCCTAGCCTGCCCCGCACGCAAACACCCGCGAACGACGAAGCACGTTAAATTAATCGCTCGTTATACCATATTCAAAAATCTGTATTGTTGGAGTCGACCTCGTCGGGCTCCTGGGGTGCGGCCAGCGTCATCTGGATCCCCGATGGCCCCATCACCTGCATCGTGGGCTCGGTGTTGCGTCGTTTCATCTTACCCTTCATCTTCTTCAACATTGTTGCCTGTTTGCCGTTGCGTCGTTTTTGTTGCGCACCGTTTATGTTCAATGGGGCAGTGTGCCCACACGCAAACACGCGCAAACATACACACACACACACATACACATACAAATGCACACCCACGTACACATAAATACGCGCGTGTGTGTGGGCATTATTGCCGCAGTCGCCGCCGTCCGGTCCATGAGAGGGTTGTAATTGTTCGGGATTTGTTTTCGTTTTGGGTTCGTTTTTTGCAACATTAGCATTGCATGGTTCGTTTTTGTTGTTAGCCATTTTTTGTTCGTTTGTTTGCCGTGTGTAAGTGTGTGTTCGAGTGGTGGTAGAATTTAGCAACAAATAGTACATCGGTTGACGGTTTGCAGATTTAGCATCGTTTCATGTTCCGAAGATTTGGAAGTTTAAAGCAAATGTATGGTATAGTATGGACGCCAAAAGAGGTTCGTTTGTGGTGGTGGTGGTGATGGTTGTTGTTGTTGTTGTTGTTGTTGTTGTTGTTTACAGTTGGTTTGTTGGATGAATGTAAACGATCGAATGCGTATGCGCCACCGTTTTACAGATTGTATGTTTTACAAAATTAGCCGACAGTTAATCAGCGGTTCGTAACGTATGGGAGGGTAAGTTAGTTAGTTTGATTGACATCCACGTTTGAAATAAAAGAAAGAAGAAAGAAGAATTGAAAACCAGTTTTAGCATCGTATTTCATCTGGGTAGGGTAAGCATTTTTAATGCGTTATGTTTCATTTGCGAGCCAGAAAAGAAGAGAAAAAAACGAATGTTTCAAGGGTAAAATGTTTGCTAGCGAGCTACGGAATCAAGAAATAACGATAGGATAGTAAGTATCACGGAACAGTACAATTTCTGACAAGGAAGAGGAAGATAGAAATAAATTTGAAAAGAAAAATCAATCAAGAATCAAAGTTAAAATTACAGCATGATGAATAAATGCAATACTAAAGTAAAAAAAAAAATTGTTACTTATTGCTCAAATACGGTATGAGAAACCAAAACAAAAAACATAAACCAAACATGGATAAACATAAACCAAAGAAAACTATTCTCAAGCAAACAAAAGAGAGTTTGATTCTAGTTAAAATAAATGTAAATACGTTTAGAGATGTAAGTAACCATGAAAACTCATTGTATGATGGGTAGTAAATAGTATTGCAAAAAAAAAACGCACATAACTGTACATAAATGTAATTGAACTTGCAAACTAGTTGATAGCAAAAGAAACGCATTTACGGAGATGAAAAGATGCTCATTGCAAGAGAGATGTATGCGGGATAATAGGTGTGTATGCGAATGCTTTACTTCCTACAAAAAACCGTAACAAGACTATAGAGAGGCGAGTAGGCAATATGGTATATCAAAAAACAAAACAACGCACAAAAACGGTGAAGTATGAAACGATAGCGATATCCGGTAACGAGTACGGAGAGCGGCATTCATCGAGAAAGAGATGAAAGAGAATAATCAAATGCTTTAAATAAGTAAAAGTAAAATGCAGAGAAAAAAAGCATATGTTGCTTTCAAGTCACAGAGTTACCAGCCGAATCGAGCCTTAGCATGAATCTGACTGCGCCATAAGATTCGTGGCGATGTGGTAAAACTTTAATACTGTATAACGCACTGCAATACAAAGGGATAGCTTAAAACGAAACGCAAACAGAATGCAAAGTGAAAGATATAATTTCACACAGAAAAAAAAAAAAAACATGAAACTCGTCGGAACAGGGATCGATGCAAAAATTATGGGTCAGGGTGATGTGAGAGTGTGACACGATCGAGTTCTATCAATACTGCAGGTAGTGTGTATTACACTTGGTTTTGCTTGGGTTGGATTTTGTTTGGTGTACTAGTACGCTGTGTTGGTGTCTTCAAAAACAAAAAAGTAATTCAAATACTGGTTTGTTCTCTACTGTGTATGCGAGTGTGTGTGTGTGTCAGTTGGCAGGTGTGTATGGTAATGGGGATAACGGTCGGTTGCGGTCGGAAATGGCAATACTTCCTACTACTTGTGGCGTGCGTCAATAGATCAATCGATAAGTATACATATCAGGTCATTCGAAATACACGTACCATAAAGTGCAGTTTTACGTGACGGAGAGAGAAAGAGAAGATGTAGTGATGGAAAGTGTGAACGATAGAGTAATACCAAGGGATCACTATCAGCGCTGTCACAGCTGGAGGCGTTGGGTTGTGGACCATTTACACATGTATAAAGTGGAGCTTAACAGTTTAAAGGTACCTATGCTTATAGTTTAAATGAAAAAAAAAACATCTTTGGTGTCTTCCTGCGTGAGAGGGATTCATTTCTTTTCGTTCGATTTGGCGATACGGATAAGAGTGGGCAGCTTGAAGTGCAAACATTTCGCTACGCATGGGAGAGCGAGAATGGGATTCGACTTGCTTTTCACACTTGTATTAACGCTATACTATCTTCTGTACCAATCCCACCGCTTAACGAAAAGAACAATTCATTGCAAGGCTTTGCTAGTGCGCGCGTGTGTGTTTGTGGGGATTGGTGCAGGTGGTATTTTGAATACAAATTTATAATCCTAACATTTGCACCTCCCGCAAGGAGGTGGGGTGAGGTGATGGCGGTAATACGAAATGTAGATAACACAAAATGCGCCTCTTCATCATCCCTAGCTTCTCCTAGCGGGTCTCTACGTTAGCAAAACATAACTTATCCTAACCGGCTCCAAACCGTGATCCTACTGCGATGATCAGTACACAATAGAACAAGCGAATATATGGTATATGCTTAGAGTAGAAACGCATTAGACGTATCGTTTAAAGCGTTAGCGTTAAGCGCATTATTTTTGTTTTTCAAAAATTATTAAAAAAAGAAACAACATTGAGTGCCTTTTAAGCTATAACCACCATCTTCCGCTGGCCGAAAATGTGAGCGTTGTGTGTGTGTGTGTGTTTCCGGGGTTTCGGTCTACAAAAGGTTCTGTGTTTGGCTTGCATGTGGGCTGTGTGCGCCATTTTGTCTGGCGCATTACACATTTCCGGACAATGGTTCGCGCCCCGCTTGGCATTCGATTTGTTAATCTGTTTTGGTTGCCTGGCTGGTTGGTTGGTTGGTTGGTTGGTTGGTTGGTTGGATGGTTGATTTCTTTGTTTTGTGGTGATTTCATAGAAAACAGGAGAATAGAAAGCTAGGACCGGACGGACGGGTACTCTAGGTTCCGCTCAGGGCATCTTTATCGCGATCTCCATTTTCTGGAGCTCCCCCTTGCGAGAATCCCGCAACGGCCGGTGAGATATGCGGTTCTGTTAGCCTCCGTTTGCTCTTAATTTTCTTCAGCATCGTTGCCTAATAGAAAGTTTAATAGCATTTATAAGGTTGGATCAGTATTTTTTTTTTTTTTTTGCGGTCTCACACGGGAATGTGATGCTTAGTACAAACACTCATGAGATAAGCAAATCGCTTTACTTTCTATGGTTGATGTTAACATAACATTCATGACATACACGCACACACATAAACGCACACACACACACAATCACACACATACACACACACACCCACGCACACCACACAGTCTTGGGGGCTGTTGAGGGTACACGTTATCAGGGTCACGCTTTGCAAACGTCCGACCAGTGTACTTCGGCACAGTCAGTTATGTATATGCTACACACAAACTGCCATTAAAATTTGGTCTCGAAGGGTTAAAAACATAACGGGTAGAGAGAACAGAAGACATGTTACTGGCTAAATTATACATACTTTTAGCGTTTGAGTTTGTGGGGTTTTTTGGTTTATACAGTGGTTTGGTAGTACACTTATCTTTGTAAACGAATGTATTGTCACACATGAAGGAGTTGGTGTGGGAATGATTATTCACATGTGGGGGTTTAAAAAATTTTCTTTGCACAGGGAAAAGTATTACAAAAAAAAAACGCAAGAACAGATGAAAATAAAAAGCAAAACATAACGAAAACAGAAGTTGTATACGTAAAAAATGTAAAATCTAGAGAAGTCATTTCGTTCATTTTGTAATGTAATGTAACGCTTTCTCAGCTTGTATATTGATTTAAAACTATCGTTAATGGTTCTGTTCCAATAAAGTGGTAGCGTATAACGACGCGGTAAAAAAAAAAACATGAAAATTAAGACAGAATGAGAAATTTCTAGGACGTGTTACAGGTTAAGTTGTATTTTTTTTTACATGACCAGTTAGGTGTAGTGCAATTGGTTTTCATCTTACAGACACTTTAAAGAACGGCAAACATGCATATGGTAATATCAGGTTTCTGCTTGAATACTATGCAACATTGTAAAAGTGAATGGAAGGGAAGCAACAGAATAGTACAAAGCTATACAAGTTAGATTTGTTTGATTTGACATGCACAGAATAATGAAAATGAAATATTAATACATCTACGATTAGTATGAGAAGAAATGGACTTCAAACGTTGGAGGTGGTTTTGTTTGCGAGAAACCGGCAAAACGGGTTGTGCTTACCTTTAATGCCGATTTTAGAACGACAACGTCACCGGGGCTCTGAACCCACGGCTCTCCATCAACCTGTACCGGTATGTCGGAATGAAGATGAATTTTTATATGACCACCCTGTAGAGCAAGAGAACGGGTAGTGGTTAGTTTGTGACACAACCGTCCAGATTGACAATTGTCCAGCTAACCTGTGCTATTCGCATAGCCGACCGCAGCCCGGACTGAATCTGCCCCAAATGCACTACGCCAGTGACGCCCACGACTTCCAGCATACCGTCCCAATGGTTTGGCTTGCTGAACTGATCCTCCTTTTCCGGGCCCCACGGATTCGCGCCAGATCCCCAGCTGGACAGTGCAACAAAGAAAGGTTAGAAATCAATTAATGCCACCGTTACTTTCCCTCGACATCTGCACACGCACCTTAAGATGTTCAGTATGATGATACCCTCGACGGGGGGCAGCTCCACCACCTTTCCATCCACCTCGAGCCGGAGCTCCTTGTGCAGCTCCTTTACCATCTTTCTGCCCACCATCTTCCGCAGGCCCATCTTCACGTACACGCCTTTGTTGTGCAGCCGCGAGTTGAACTTGTTCGGGTTTTCCTCGCGCGCATTGTGAAAGTCCAAGCACAGGTCGGCATCGATGCCGATGCCGAAGTAGTTGTTCATCACGAATATCTGCGAGTTGTCCTCACTCTGTGCGCCGCCAACAACTGTGGGGTAAGGGAGTGGTTGAAGAAAGAAAGTTTGAATTGCAGCCTAAAATGGTATAGGGGGTTTCGCGTGGCAAACAGCCCCGGGCGCTCTGCCGTGAGAGGCAAGCGAGTTATTCTTTGTTCGGTTCTGGTGCGGGGCGGAGGAACACATCACAACACGCTAACCCGGTGTTATATAGAGGGGATAGCTGCCTGGTGTTATTTTGTGCGTTGCCATATCGAAGCACAGAACCGAACGAGTCTAACACAGCTTGGCCCATACACACCGAATACATTCATTCCAATAATGACAACGAGCATATCAACAACAACATCGAACCGGCCTAGAACAGTATTTACAGCAACATCCATCAACTATATCTGTGGGTGTTAGTTCAGGTTTGTTTTCTGTCGGCGTTGTGTGAAGATGTTGCATCCCATCAGTGTATGGTATCCACCATATGCCATTATGTTAGTTAGTTTGCAGTACATACCGGTAAGTCGATTAAGGGGTTTTATGCAAGGCACGCCAGAGAGCCCAGTATAAAGCATCTTGAACGCAGTAAGTCGTAATTTAGTTCTTTTGTAAATGTGTTTGAATCCAAACCCAACGCAAATGCGATCATCTTCAGTTACCCTGTTACCCTGTAGTACTTTTCGCCTGTTTTTTTTAAACGCAAATACGTGTCGACTGCTAGAAGTCGTCCTGCTACACTTTCATAGATGTCCACCAAAAGATACACAAAGCATGCAGATACCATTCATTCCCATTACGAGCTACGAGGAACGGATGTACAAAGTTCGAACGCTCCCTTCTCCCATCGTTGGCTTCTACTGTGGACGGAACCGGGTAGTTTAAGCTCTACTGTCGGTTAGCAGATGGGTAACGGAAAGTATAGTAAGCAAGCAGGCAAGCCAGTGGCAGCAGTTAGTACACGGCATTGCACACAGATCAGGGTTTTGTACAGTGCTTCGCTAAGGGGTGTCTTGCATTAACTAGGTACGTCTGTTTGTTTCACAGTTTGTTTTCGTATTTCCCGTTATTTGGTGTGTCTGTGAGTGATCAGGTTTTGTAATGGTAGCTGCTTCTTTTAGAGCACACCAAAAGCGTTAGATTAGTTTGAAATCGCTCATGGTAAGTTGGCAATAGCGGTGCCACGTTTTGTTTTTACTGGTTCCATTTGTATACCTGTGTCAATCTGTACTTTGATTGTCTAGACCGAGAGGGGCGGGAAAGGTGAATACAGTTTTTAGTGTGTACAAATACATAACTAACATAATGGCATTCGCGAAGGGTGGAACGGGTATATAAACGGGAGCATCAAGAACGAAACGTGAGTGTGGCGTGTGAGAAGAGACAGTAAAAGGGGGGTAAATAAATGGTAGCAAGTAAAGCGTTGACGGCCAAATGCAAGAAAATGGATAACAAAAACAGAGTAACAGAGGGACAAAGATAGAGAGAGAGAGAGAGAGAGAGAGAAAATGAGATAAATGCGTTTTGAGCCATCAAAGTACAGCAAATGACCTTGCGCCGGGTTGGCCACGATCGCCACCGATGGGTGATGGTGTTGCTGGTTCTGTTGCTGCTGTTGCGATTGCTGTTGCTGTTGTTGCTGTTGCTGTTGTTGTTGTTGTTGCTGTTGTTGCTGTTGTTGCTGTTGCTGTTGGATTTTCTTCTTCTTACCGGTTGAGCTGGGTTGTGCCTTCGGGGTGGCATCTTCGGGCTTGTCCTCCGGATGGAAAACCACCGTCCAGCGATCGAGCCGTATCTCTTCCGCGTCTATAACGTCACGCAGCAGATTGAGTGGATCCTCGCCACCGGTATAGCCAGCGCCCCAGCGTAGAACGCGCGCCAGATCGTTACCTTGGGTAGCGATAGCAAGTAGAAACACAGGACGAAATGAAGTAAAGGTGGTAAAGACATTCCAACACTGGCTCATACATACCAGTTCCCAAGGGTACGATGGCACACGGCGGGCTCGAGCATTCCGAGTCTTGACCAACGTTGTCCAGGCACTGCAACACCCAACCGATCGTTCCATCACCACCGCACACCAGAATCTTGTAGTCCTGAATGTGTCGGAAAACGTACAGCCTGCAAAAGCGGGGGCATATTAGTTTTGAATATACAACAAAAAAGAAACGGCAACAGCCAACATACCCAGGCAGTGGTCCACCGTTATCCAAATCAAACACTTGATATGGATTTAATAATTTACGAAAACTACTAATAAGCTCTAGACCCTGGCATCCACCGGACTTGACGTTGACAAACACCAGCAACGGTTGGACGCCCGCCGGCACCATACTCGGTTCGATGTTGGGCAGCAGCAGCACGAGCAAATGCTTCTCCTCATACTTGGACTCTCGCAGTGCTTGGAACGCACGGACCTGCCCCAGCAACGGAGGTGTGCCAAAACGGAAACGGGAAAAGGTTAGTAAAGTGGCAGGCGCGTACGGGCCCATCGGTATGTTCACTTACAGCCTTGGATGCATTTTCGTAGGTTATCACTAGCGAGCCGTACTCGTAGTAGATCGGACCGATGCTGCTGAACTTGTTGTCCAGGCCCAGAAACTCCGTCAGTATGTGCTCGTAGTTGCGCTGCGACAGCCCGGGCGGCAGGTTCCCCACGAACAGTGCCAGGTTCGGCCCGTGCGGATCCTGCTTCAGCTGCAGGTAGAAGCGCATCAGCTCCATCTGCCGTATCGAGTCCTTCCCGAGCTGCTTCATGATCTCCCAGGGCCGCTCGTTCCACGACAGGACGCGCTCGGTGACGCCCCGATCGAGCAGTATCTCCGAGCAGCGGTAGTCTTCGATCTGGTGGCTCTGCAGGCCGAACTTTTTCAGCGACTCGCAAATCAGATCCTTGACGGTGGTATCGTTGTCCACCGGTATGATAACGTAAGCGTTCTCCACCTGCAGCTTACCCGGATAGACTCGTACAAAGCCGTGATCATTCTCCTTATCACTGTGGCGATACGGTGAGAAGTGATCCGTTTAGAGTACATATACACTAAAGAAAAAGAAAAGGCTATACTACACCACGATCGATACTCACCGAAATCTTAAGTATATAGCTGGTCTTTTGCCCTCCACACGATGTAGGCCGGGTACTGGAGTCGGGTCCTGCAATCTGACCTCGTCGCCATAGACATCAGTGAGAAAAAATAGCTGCAACGGTTGCGGAGCATGTTCGCGGTTAGTATTATGATTAGCTCGTCTTTTGCCTCTACTTGCTGTAGAGGACACAGTTCACTTACATTTGGATCCCTGGCTATGTGGAAGGCCCTCAAGGCGGTGGTCAACAGTTGTTCCAACGAGCATGTTCTAGGTACATTAATGGCTCTGAAAATTCTTCTTCGATATGAACAGTTTCCGTCGAATACCTTGATTGTTTCTGCAAAAAGTGGCAATTGGTAGAATCAGGTTAGCGTTAGAGAAAGAGAGAAAGAGAGAGAAGAGACCCAGAGAAACTGGGCGAGTCACAAAATTCACAGTAGCATTCGGCACTAAAGGTCCAGCACAGTTCCGTAAAATTGACGTGCCGTTTCATCCACAAGGATTATGATATTGCTTCAAGGAAAACTGAAAGCTGTTGCATTTTTGTCTTGAACGTCATAAAAAAACACACTCACACACACACACACACACCCACACACACACTCTTCTCTGGAGCACGCAACCGGAGGCACAGTGTTTTAATTTGGCCGTGTGTGTTTTTGGAAAACTGGAAGTAAAAAATAGACCACACACATGCACACACTCCTCGCCAGTGGAATCTCCGGTTTCCGGCCGTGCAAACAATGGGAATTTTAACGAGCAGGCTCTCTCATCCACACCCACACACCTCCACACACACACACACCCACACACACGCACGTACGTACCTTCATCGCGCTCCTCCTTGTCCTTATCTTTCTTATCCTTATCTTTATCGGGCTTATGCGCAGAATCTGGCTTCGAGTGAGTACCGGAGCCGCTGCTCTCGCCTCTTGGTACGTACTCATCGTCTCGATAGCGGTTCTCTGTAGTTATCTCCTCGGAGATGCTGCGAGCTGTGTTGGGATACGCGTTGGGTGGTGGTATCGAAAGGATGCGGATCAGGGGAGGGGAAGCGAGGGTGAAGGTTGAAAAGGAGTGTATGGTAGCGCCGTGTTTCGTCCCGACGACGACCGACGACCACCAGCGGCAGGCAGGACCCGATGAGTTTGTTAAACACCCAAAACAGTGTGGCAGGATGTGTGGACCGAGGCAGGGGAGGCACGAAAAAGAAAGAGGAAAGAGAGAGAGAGAGAGAGAGAGAGAGTTGGTGTGAATGTAGCTGTGGTCATGGAAAATGAGCGTTGCTTATACTGTAGAATGTCGTTAACAAAAAACAGGTGAAAAAATAAAACGGTATGACAAATCGAACTCAAACCATTCCAGGGGTGTTGTTATAAATTCTCTGCCGAGCGCCACCTAACGCAGCACGAACCTTGCGTTTTGCCGGTTTGAGTATTGAAAGCAGGAAAGGATATGCTTCAAAAATTATGTGTGAAGCCAACTGACCGAACTGCATGCACTCGTGTCCTGATGGTGTTAGAACGGAGACCAAAGAAAGGTTTTTCTGCGCTGGCCGAGCTATGAGGCGCTTTTCCACGAAACGCCTCAGTGAACGAAATTACCCAAAAAAAAACAAACATAAAATTACACGCACACTTCACACACACCCATCACTACCAGGATGGTGCCAGGGAGCACAGGAACCGTGTTTTTGAGCAGAATGTGTGAACATGTCACGAGAGCATTTGCGCTCCAAAGGGAAAAAAAATTGACGACAACGTACAGGATGCCTTAACTTTATCGATTTTCGCACCAAATTATTAGCATCGGGGTCGCGAAAAAAGGGGTCCGCCGTTCGCCATCGACTACGGGTGGACCGTTTCACACAGCGAGAAAAAAACAGAACAGCGCACACATACGCAACAGCCTTCCACGGACACCGTTTGCCGGGCACCTCCACTGTTTGGGATGGAATCAGGATCACTTGTAGCTCAGCACACGTTAGGCGAATGTGTGAATATGTGTGGGTGTGTGTGTGTGTGTTTTTGTTTGTCAGTATTGCATTCGGTACGCGGACCTCGGTGCATTCGGTTTTGTGCAGCCTCTTGTGGTTAACTTTTGCCATCCTGTTGCATCCGCCGATGCGCCTTCAATGTGTGGGTGCATTCGAGGTAAGAAGGAAGTGCTCAGCCAGTGCTTCGGGCTTACAATTCATCTCTTTTTCTTTCCCTCTCTCTCTCTCTC
>KB672030.1:0-36314 GCA_000349105.1 Anopheles epiroticus | reverse complement strand
AGCCTATAGTAGCCTTCTAGAGGCGTCGGATCCAACCCTTTTGCAGAACCAATTTTCATAAGTAATGAGGTTAAAAACCCTACAAATGCTTTTTAAGAAAAACCATCGTAATTTTGAGGGGTAGAAAACAAAAGTAATGAACAAATATGTTTTTTAACATATATTTCTTTATTTGCTTTTTTTATAATTTACGTAGGATTTTGTTGTTTCTGTTGGGTTTTTGGTATATTCTATATTGACCGGGGAACATTTCCTTTTTCCGGCCTTCTGATGGTTACACAAATCCTAACAGGAAAATTCACACAGATAAACAATTCGCTTTGAACCAGTTAACCAGTTAAACTCAAAAAATATGCCACACACTTAAATTATGTCACTCAGAATACACCAACAAAAATGCCAGTTTTGCTAACTTATGTTTTACGTTTGATTCTTAATTTAAATTAACGTCTACATACATGTTTTGTTTACAACGGCAAAGCGATAAAAGATCAATACTATGGACAGAACAGTCTTCTTTTATTATCGCTGTAGTAGCTTTCTTTTGAAAGGTATGTAAGCGTAATCGTAAAGCATAACGATCCTTTATCGTTTTTCTATTGATTTTTCCGCGGAAGCTGAGGCAGAATCTAATAATAAATTGACTCAAGTGTACAAAAAAATTGAATGACTTATAATAATGCTACTCCTTTTTTCATAATAATTGCTGATGGATTTCCATTTGTTGTTATAAGTTAGTTTTGATTTTGCAATGATTTTTTTTTAATGGAAGGCATTAAATGTATGTTGTATAATCTTTATACAATAAAAAAGACTTATTCATTCAGATAATGCGTTGTAAATTGTGAAATCTTTGATCGTATACCTAATACCAAATGACATATTCAACTGTTTGATGTAAATCACACACACTTAATATTTGCATAATCATTATTCTTGTTTCGATTTTTCTCTCGCTTTCTGCTCTGCTTTTAAAACCTTTTTTAAAGCAATAAACACCCAACCTGGCATCAAGATCCTCAAATCACCCTTTTTACCTTTGTCTTTTCTTTTTCAATGGAGACTCCTTCATCGTCATTTTATTCTCGTTTTAAACCTTCGTGCATCTCTTGTCAGCGCAAGGCGTGCGTTTCTGCAAACCGAAGCCAAATGGATCTGATATCGATATTTCAAACGTGTCTATCGTCGCGTAGATGGTGTTGATGATAGCGTTGAAAAATAATGAGTGTATGTTTCCTGCACTTTTTCATCGCGTGGTGCTTCTGCTGCTTCTCTCCTTGCTCGAGTAAAATGTTGAAGCACCGAACGTGCAAGGAACACTTTCTGTTCGCGATAAAAGATAGGATTGCTAGTTGCACTCGAGAGTTTTTTATAGCTTGATTTTCTCGAGGTATAGAAAAAAAGACACAAGCTATTCATCGTATCTAGTGGCGATCATCAATCCTTTACTGAAGGAGAAAAATGAGGTCAAATTAATAAAATCCGTCTCGTCACAACTGAGTAGAACCATTGATAGCTCTGGATGATTTGTGGTTGAAAAGTCGTAGTTTTATGTTTCTATCTCTCATATAAAGATTTGAAGAAAAAGAATATACACATTTAAGCCGTACGGCACAACCGGTGCAATATGAAAAATTGTACGCATGTAAGATGTCGCCAACAATATACTTTCCACGAATCAACATGTTTTAAAACCACCAGACCAGCTACAGGGCTATTCAACTGTTTTTTAAACCACCATCTATTTCGAGTCATAACAGATCTTAAAATTAATTAGTATTGTTATTCCGCTAAACGATGATGGCTTTGTATGTGTGTTTAGTGGACTCTTTAATGGACTCTCACTAGGCTGGAAATAAAAGATAATCTTGTAAAACCAAAATCTTTTCCGATGTAGCTCATTTTCATCTTATTGGTTAGGCCAACCAGGAAAATAGTCAGATTTGGAGTATGGAAACCCCGTACGTAATTGAAGAATTGCCGATGCATCCTTCACGGGTGTCTGTTTGGTGTGGATATTTGTCAAAAGGCATATTTGGCCCGTTTTTGTTTAAAAATAAAGAAGATAGGATAGGGTAATTGTAAACGGTGGCCACTATAGGGCCATGTTAAGTGAATATTTATTCGCAACAACTGAAAATGCGGACCGCCAAGGCCGTCAAGGAGCTTCGAATTGACACCTTTGGATAATTATTTGTGGGGAGCCGTTACAGACCAATGTGACGTCATCAAACCAAGAACTATCGTAGCTGTGAAGGACAACATTAGCGATACCATAGCCAAAATAGAACTGCACACAGTTGAAAATGTAATCAAAAAGTGAACCAATTGCATTTGGTACTGCATGGCTAGCCGTGGCAGCCACAGGACCGAAATTGTTTTTCATCTTTAAGCAGAATAATTAAGCTTTCGAATAATTTTATGTTTTTGAAAGCATCTCTTCATGTGTTCATTTGAAAAGCATTTCCAAAACAAATATTTGGTAGGTCCTGTATTTCCGGCACTCGATTCGTTCACTGTAAGGTCTTTTGTCTGAGACGGATCCCATTTTCTGCTTGATTCGGTGGTCAGTGGATTCCGATACGCTCATTCTCTCTCTCAACAGTTTTGTGCTGTTAACGAACAGATAAGCCAAGGAACAAAACTACACACATAATGGATACCAGCACACACTATGTGTCAGTAGCTCCCGAACCATAGGATAAATTGGATAATGTTTTTCTAGCCAGGTAATGTTAAATGTTATTTGCAATCTGCAAATTCTTCCTGATATGTGCGCTGAGTACATTGTTCGCCAGAATGTAATATTGTATCGTATTTGTTTGAATTGAAACACTTTTCATAATCAAAACATATTTTGAATTATTACACTCACTAGAACATCTGGCATTTCGGTTTTTGTTTTTGTAACGGCTTTTGCAAGAGAATCTGAAACATTCCATCCACCATTTCATCGTAGAGCATTTTTTTTCTTCTCTGCTTTTGCGTTATTGGATTCAAATTGAATTCTTTAGTAATTTCCGATAATAATATGCATTATGTAAAACAGTGTTTGTCAATCAAAACTATTTCAACGATATGGAAAACGGGTTGTATAACTGTTCAACATTTCAATTGGAAAATTCGCTAGGAATTCACTTACGTTACACCAATTTTTTTGTAATGCACCAGGCCGTGTTGTAATGGAGTACATTTTAAAGATCAAACATCTTTTTTATTTTGGTATCTATGTGATGTGCCTGTTGCGTAGTCTGTGTTGTAACGACATAGGCTTGTCATTGTATCGGTACGATGTTGTATCGAGTCCCACTTTACTGTTACTGTTACTGTTGCCACCCACATAGGATGGATTGACTATCCTGCAATGTGTGGGTACATAGTAGCCATGGGTTTATGGATCCGAACCCATGACTCCGAATCGCTCCATCTTTCATCGCAAGCATCTTTACTCCTGAAGCGAATCCGGTTTTATCAATCTCACGGTTCCGTTTGGAGAAGCCAAAAGTGATACGGAAGCGTATGTAGCCGTCCGGTGCCGCTAGGCGGCAGTCGAAGCCTTCCGGAGTCATAGGAGCCGTCGGAACCATTGGTCGGAACCAGTTGATTATGTTACCGTATCATGAACGATTTAAATCGCTCTTATTTCAAACTTAACTTGACATGAAATATGATGCAAGGATGAACAATGGAACATTTTAAGCTAACTTCAATTGTTAAATTTGCTTTACAAATAGAAAAATAAACTATTGTTGCCTGTTTCAAGAGTAGAAGCCTTTCATTGTGCCACGGAACTTTAGAGATAACGGTTCTTAATTAATACCAGTAGCTGTAAACTTTTCATTAATGTGGTTTTAACCGATTCTTTAACAGAACCAAACCAATATGAACAGTTTAAATTATAGAAACAGAATGTGAAAACACTAGTACATGTTGTTTTTTCCAGTTATTAGCTTCCTCAACGCGATTTTAGTTGATCACTATCGGGAACATGTATTTGATTGCACTTGCTTCAAAGGCGCACCTTTGCTGTGGTGTACGCATTTTACATTTTATAAGAACTGAGAAAATAGAATGCTACACAAAAAACATCGCAATACAAACGTAGCCATAAATGATTGCAGTGGGTGTCTATATTTTCAATGAATACAGTACTAAAATCTCAGGTATCACACATCAAGAAAAATATAATTGACAGTTGTTTGAGAAAAGTTCCGCTTTCTCTCAAGCTATTTACTTTTACTAAATATTTTAAACAACACCTAAAGACTCAGCGTTGTGCAGAGAGGAAAGTAAAAAGGGTGGCAAAAGCATGAGAATAAAAGTAAGCGGCCAACTACCAAGTGTGGCAAGAGCATAAAGCAAAGGGATAAATGCCAATGGAAACGAGATGCGGAAAACGTTTCGCTCATCATCAAATGGAGCGGGTGATATAACTTTTATGATTAATCACCTTCTAACCATTCTTCCTTCACCCCTGTTGCGCCAGTCCTTACTGCATAATGGCTGCCCTGGTCTTGTAATTAATCATCCTAATCAAACAACGCTCAGTAAACGTACGTACGTACCGGCAGACTACTTATTTTACCATTTTCTTTCTCTTCTTCCGTTCCATGTGCCACCTTTAATGCGGCTGTTGCTCGCGGCTTAGGCAAGGTTAATGTTACCTTCAAATTCTGCAATACTCCCCATCGAACGCTTACTACTCATCGCGCATTTACTGTGAATTTCGTTGAATGCAAATCTCTACAATGCTTTTGCTGCAGCGTAAAGCCATAGAAAGGAGTGAAATTTCAATCTATAATCCACCCACGGAACGAGACCCCAAACGGTTGACAAGTTTATCGATAGCAGTCGCCTTAAGGAGTTTACCTTCTACCTTCTGGGTAAAGGCCATCAATCTAGCTGTTCGGTAGCCCGAGGTCTGCGAAACGATCCTTGGGCAGAGGAAGAACCAATCATCGACACCGTCAACGCCATCTGACGGTTATCGCTTCACCCAGACAGATTCCCACCAGAGCCGAACCGGGCAGCTGATTAAGTATTAAAATGAGATTTATATTCCTCGGTTGAATAATTAATTAGGCATTAGTAAAATATTAATCCGGTCGGTAGCCGTGCCGCATTGATTAAAAAAGGTGTGAGTATATGTTTGCTCTGCGAACATGCTGGGAAACGGGATGATTTCTATTGATAGTAGGATTTGAAGGGATTTGAGTGAACTGCGAAAGGTCAACAATGGATATTGCAGCAAGTAGGACAACTCATGATTTCAATCTAAGAGGTGTTTGATAATTTTTTTAACGAAGAATTCGGTATGTTTATTTAAACTTAAGAAAAGTAATTCATACTAAAGGTTCAAAAGATGTTATAATAACAAAATCCATAAAGCCCTATACTTCATTAGATGACCAAACATGTCCACTGAAAATCAATGAAAATCAATGATTTATGCTTCCGCCATACGACTTTATACTTCACGTCTTGTGTAGTCATGTTTTATTCGAACAATAAATTAAGTCGCTTATTATACATCAATAGGCTTGAATTCTACATTCTTAATTCATCGCACTGCTGATATGTTCAACCTACATCACCTTTATTCCCATTGAAAAGATGAGTGACATTTGTAGTACAAGAGAAATTCGAAACGTAAAAGGAATGACCAATTACCTTAAAGAACACGTTTATTATAAACGTATTTTACTAGAACGGATTGTCTAACCATTATAATAGAAGAGTTTATTTGCTGTAGTATTAAAACGGAATTACAAATTATTTTGTATTTTGTATCTTAATGAGTATTTAATGCCGCGAAATATTCGCACTAAACGTTAAACATTCTAAAAAAACTTCTCAAGCTAAAAGTGGACCATAACGAAACTGCACATTCTGTTTGTGAAATATTGATAGCAAGCGTCCTTTCGTCGTATTTCATGGTTTATGGAGATAGCAGATAGCACAAGATGCACAAACGTTATATCATCCGATAGGCAATTATGATTTCTAATGCATTGCGTAGCGCTGGCATATCTTCACCGATCGTAGCGCGTAGCATTCGAGTACGCTGTCTTCCTAAGACAACGGTTGACAAGGAATGTGGCATCTTGCATTTCCACAAAACCGTCCCTACGCACTACCGTTGAAGTAATGTCGCGTTTATGGTCTGATTCTACGCCCTTCCAGAAACAGTGGGACAAAGTCTAAAGCAAGAAACAAAACGGAAAAATAATATTTGTTTTCTTCCTATTTTGAGTATATTTATTTTTAATAGTACTTCGGAGATAGTTCAATAAATAACTGTTGCATTATTTATATTTTGAAAAATTATCCTTGTTATTTTATTTCAAATTTTGTCATACAGTCCACTTCTTATTTCAAATAAATACATAACTCATTAAACATACTTTAATTATTCTAAGTTTCCGTGACTTCCCATAGTGTTATACCCGCGCACGAAATGTCAGGGAATGTCGCGGAGCTTTCGCAAAGAACAACGCTCGGTGGGCACAAGAGACAGCGAGAAACATCCGTTCCGCATTCCACCGCACAGCACAACGCAGCTCCTTCGTAACGATTCCTCTCGAAAGGAAACAGAAGCAGCAGGCAGCGAGGCGGTTGGAATCCAACGGCGAGAAATTGTTATTTTCAGCGTCATGATTTTATATTATTCACACGGCGGCTAGTGATGATTTATGTGCCGAAGATACTAAAAGTTATTTCAGCATAATTTATACGCTCGGAAACACTCCAGAACCTACGCTGCGGCTGCATTCAGAGATTTCTGCACTTTGTGCACCCGGTCCGGACGGGTTGGACGCTGGCAGAGGGCCAGCCAGCCACGCCCTGCCGCCTCTCCTCATCTACAACCACACACGGACCGAAAGGACGAAAACTATGTCAATTGGAAAACGGAATTCAATTGACGGCATTTATACGTTTCCTATTGTTCTGCTCAAGTGGTCCCATTTACTTTCGGACGCGATGCCGGTGGTCCATTTTCAGAAGGACAAGGAAGGCAATGGGGGTGTGATGTGGGTGTGCGGGAGGTAACATTCCAAGCAAATGTGCATCGAATGATTTGTTCGTGCTGTTAGGCACGTTTCGAACGTGCAAAAGGTGGAGAACAAATAGGTTGCCCAAGATATCGTCGTTAAGGGGAAGTGATTTCTTCGTTTATCCTAAAAGCACTCACACAACTATATGCACCGTACCGTTCTCCAGCGCAGACAAGGGGAAAAGTTTTTCAGCTTTATTTACCTTGTAAAATGTTATGACCAAAGTTCGCAACAACATTTCGAGCAAAGTGTTTACGGTGTGTTTATCTGTTAAAAAAAGCTACCAAATTATACTCACATTTACAAATGCCCATACAAGAACACAACTAAACATAATAATCTCTTTTAGCAATTTAAGCTCATAATATTCATCCAAGTTCGGCAGTGCTTTAAACAGCATAACATTATTTTAAATACAATTTTCCGAAACCATTTCCGCTTAATCAGCTTCACTCTCCAGCACGGCTGTAGCTTGTAATTACCGCACCAGAGCGTGAACATATTTTCCAAAAACCGTGTTGAAAATTAACACAGAGACCGGTGCTTCGATAATTTATGCCGTGCCAGATGTCTAAGGTTGACCTCATTCCAGCTTTATTAATTCAATAACAAATTATCTAGCAATAAACACATCATTTTAACGCGACCTCTGGGAAACACTGTTTCGCTTTTATTGATCCTCACTCCATCCATACTTAAGGGGTGCTGTGTTGCGTGTGCCGATACATGCTGCAGCTAGACTGTCGGTACATTACGTTACAAAAATTGCCTGTGTTCACATTTCAATGTGAAGCAGAACAGTGCCTGTGGTGTAAAATTGCTAATATCATTCGTCTTAATTTGAGATGTTAAATAAGAAAGCAATTAACATTCATCAGGGCACAATTGATTGAATAATTAGAAAGTTTTGGCAAATATACTTTTTACCAAACTAAGCATTATTTAAAAAAGAATATGAAAAGCTAATAAATATATTTCAATCTATTTTTCAATCATTAATATGATCATTGTTTTTAAATGGGACGTTTAGTGTTAAGCGAGTTTTAACAGCTTTATTACAAGACTTTTTCAATCACTATGACATTCATTTACATGTGTATTTGCTATACCTTTATTCTTTTTGTTTTATTTACGCTTATACCGAAATCATACAAACACCATCAAAAAGCCAAAATCCAACTTGATAACACGACGAACATCTTGGACGTTGATTATTTTTGCCAATTTACAATTACATTCAACGGTGTTCCGAAATCGTCACTGCTGACGTCATTGTTATGGCTGTGTTTTGTAATGATTCGGATGATCGTTTCCCATGCATATGGTTTAGTGAAATAAGAGTGTAGAAGACTGTTTTTGGTGTGTTCTTAGTTAGTGTTGCTTGTGATGTTTACCATATTACTACATGGTAAGGTAGTTTTGAAGTTCGGAAAAGGAGTTCTGCCGCGAACAAACCTGTGATGGTGAAACAAGACTGATAATGTACATTTGTTGAGGCTGAATAATGTATATTAGAAGGTTTAATAAGTGTTATTTTTGTTTACTAAGTTAAATGTGCTTTATGAGCAACTTGTGCCTGTTTTAATTGCTGCTGTCTCTGTAAACATATGATAAGAATAGCTGTAGATGATTTCAGCGAATGAAATCAAAACAGATTAAACAGCACTGGAACAATAACTGGGTACGTATAATGTGTGAATTTGAATGAATATTTCATTTTCGCTGATTTTATTCCTTGCGATGGTGTAGTTAGCGATTTAATCCAGCATCAAAACACAAAACACTGACTTCCTTCCAGTTGATTAGATATCAATTCAAGACTTCATCTAAACAGTGCATGGTCATTTTATTTGCATTAAAGTCTGAAAACAACCACGACCTTGAGGTCGACCACGACCGTACACGAATGCAGTTTTGTCTTCCAGTTGGCAAAATGCAAATCTCTCTCTTTATTTCTCACCTTCTCTCTTTATCTCTCTCTCTCTCCTTTTCCTGCTCTAACAAATACAAGTGCTTGCATACGTATATTCATATTTTCAAATCAATCTCATCCACCCCTTTCCACTTGGCTTGCTTTTAAAGTACTGGATTGAGGAGACTTTTTCCGAGTGATTTTTGTTTTTCGTACAAACTGTGACTCCACTGATCATCCATTTTTCTCCGCAGGGAAGGCAGCACGAAACCACCGAGTTCAAAAGTTTTTGGAAGATAAGCGACCAACCAACACTCAAACTCAACGCTGCAAAGGGTGCATAATCGAATTCAGCTCATCACCATCAGCCAACCAAACAAGTTCGCCCGAGTTTGTAGTTTTCAGAACTCATCAAAAATGGATCAGTCGTCGGCGGTTGGGGCCACGACAATTTCTTCTTCGTCTCTCTCCACTACCTCTAACGTGCTAACACACGTCCCAGACGCCTCGCACAGCAGCGATATGGAGTGCATCGATGAGAATGTGATCGTAAGTGCACGTTTCAGTTACTCTTTGCCAGACGAAGGGGAAGGGAAGCGAATCTTCTGACAGGTGCATTGTGTTATCAAGAAAAAGAAAAAACCCATATTCACATGGTTCGTCAAGAAAGTGAACAGAAAGCGAACGACTTCCCGTGTGCTCCCGGGAGATCAAAGTGATGAAACGCAAACCATGTGTCAGCTTTTCTCAACTTAATGCAAGTGAATCGGACTCTACTTGTGATGGTAGCGGGACAGGCTTACGGGTGTAGCATCTTTCCGTTGCTTTTCATTCCTCCTAGGAACGTTTTCGTGTTCATGCTGTGAACAATGTTGCACGCTTAACTCACCTTAGGCAAACTTGGAACCATCCGTTCCTACCGAGCGGCTCATCTGATTCAATTCCCTGCGTCAAACAAGGAAGAAGACCACTTTCTGAATCAATTTTAAAACAGGCTCTTTGCAACTGTGCAAGCAGATAGAACGATGCTGAAAGGATAAACAGGACGATGTTCGTAAGAGACCGGAACAGTGCCGCGTCCCAGCTGGCAAAGGTATGCGAGAGATTAGAGTAAGCTGCTCCTCCGGCAATCCTACGCTAAGCAAGCAGCATGCAAAAGCAATCTGTTTATATGGAGAAAATGGAAAAATTCTAATCCTCTCAACCTCAACCAAACGATGCAGAGCACTCTCACCTGTGACAAAACTTAAGAGATTCTTACAAAACGCATCTAATGAACCCGGCACAACTCGACCGGAATGTGCATTACCATATGATCTTTAGTCAATGGAGGGATTTGAAGGATGCTTCATGCTGGAGCTTTCCTGCTCTAGTTTACTTCTCTTTATGTGAGAAGTTTCGAACGTGGAGAGTTTTGAGCACATTCAGTAAAAGTCATGCTGCAAGTAGTCTTTATATCGAACGCTATTTCTGAAGCGTGGTTCATTTTCCGAGTTAAGCATTGCCAAGCTGCACCACTGTATCGTCATCTTAATATCGTTAGTCCGAAAGAAGCTAAGCATTTATGTACACCTTTTATGTGATCTTCTAGGCATCATCAGGTTAGCATAATACACGCTCTATCTGCACTTTGAATGTGGCTAAAGTTATTATGTGGATGTTGTGGAATCTTGCCACCATATCATCACGAGACATCTGTTTGGTCCTTTACAAACGGTTGTGCCAAGATTATCAAGAGTATGACAGGGACTTTCTACCATTAGTGTTATCGTGTAAGATAATCCTCCATAAATACGTTGAAACTTTTCCATTTGAACAACTTTTTCTCCAACGTTGCTCATTGCGCAATTTTATTTAGTTATTAGTTGTAAATACAAGTTTATTTTAAATGTTTTTTAAATATAAAAAAATAATTGAATATTTCTCTAAGATCCGGAGATTCGTCTTTTACAAGCATGTAAGAAAGATTGTTGAGTAGTATTATCTATAAGATATTTATGACCATTTTGTGTGGATTTCAATGGGTGGATACAAGATATACGGCCTGGCCGTCACTACCGAAATAAAAAAATTAATGGATACACTAAGTAATAAAAAAAATCAAAAACAAATTAATGCTCTGCTAAGTCTTTGATTGACCTTGAGGGCTGCGTTGTTTCATACTATCAGGTCTAACGTTTCATCAAATCGCATTCGGACAGCTAATGCTCCTCATACTGTTTTGGGTACACTAAATCACCACCCCCCGTACGCAGGATTAGCAATCTTGATATAGATGGGGGTACATTCAGTTACAGAAAGGGCTAAAGTACATCAGTGCTCTAGTTAGGCCCTTGACCCTTCTGTTTTGTTGTGCCACCCAAGAAGAAGAAGCAAATATTCTGAATAAAATTTAATAAACAAAAACAGAAGGTAGTTTGGATTCGTTGTTATAAACCACAAAAAACTCTATTACAGGTTCATCAACCTTTGCATAATAATGTGCAATAATATACCTTACCAAACGCGAGCCAATAGACTTACGTAATAAGGTAAACTAGTATGAATTTTATGTTCTATTTCATGACTTAACAACAATCTCCTAGATAGGCATTTCTGGTTTACTAGACTCATTTAAATCAAGAAGTTGGATAGGGAATATTACAACGAGGGAACGGTCTGGGTGGGATTTGAAACTCGGTACTATCATGTTAGGATCGGCACCACAGTCATCCTATTCTTTTGAAGTGCCTTATTTTCTTTAATACATACACAAAATTAGGAAGCTGACAAAAATGTGTATTATGTAGATACTTAAACACAACGAGTCATTTAATTTATCATATTATATTTTAAATGTTTCAGTCAAAAAATTATTTTGGTATGGTAATGATAAATCTTAATGGAAATTAACAGTTTCAATCTCGTAGTAAGAAGAAAGTTTAAAATCTAAGTAATGGTTTTAACTTTTAAAACCTACCTTCCCACTCTACATTATACAGATTAGCACGGACAAGAAACTTTTACTACAATTTTTTTATTTCAGAAGTAATTTTATTTTGTTTCAGAAGTAACGGCCAGGCCGTATAGCTAAATTGTTGCTACATGCCGTCGTAACAATCACTCATTTGTCGGTGAAATGATTCATCAACGCTCTTTTATCTCCTCAATTTTGAACATAGCTCCCACGCGGATAAGCATCCAATTTCATTAGGCATCCATTTACCAATCCCACTGATACCATAGATTGTCACCTTTTCTCTTTGAGCTTTCGCACGTGCAAAATGCTGCTCGAACATTTTCGCCACTATTTCCAATCACTTTAGATGCAGATTCTAGCTGACATTTGATTTTTAAAATAAAATGATACACGAACAAAAAACTAGTCCAGCCTCGCTTCGTTCAAACCCGACCGAAAGAGCGTCACCCAATTCACCGTCCATCGATCATTCCATTTAACGTTTTGCATTCGCAAAGGCAACCCACAGAGACTGCCACGAGACCTCTGGTTGGCTGGCATTGATTTATGGGATTTGCAGTGAAATGTGTCTTCTCGATGCATTTATTCCTTCGCCTTTTTCTGTTCTCCTGCTGCACCCGTTTCACACCTTTTCGGTACGCCATTCCCTATGGAGATGACACTGCAGCTACAGTTTCACTGTTCCCATGGTGAAAATGGTTTTATTTTTGAGCCAGCAAACTGTTAACATGATGGACATTGGAAGCTGACCACCGGTGACATTTGTCGGTGGTTTGACTTTTGCCTATGCATCGATACGGATTGAGATTCGTTCGGGAAAATGACCGAATCATTTGAAAGCCTTTGAAGGAGCATAATGCATTTTCGGCTTTGAAAAAGTTAGTTGAAGGATCAAATTTTTTAATCACGAATGTTTAAAAAAAATCTTTTTTAAAGTCTAAATAAATGAAAATAATAAATCATTTGAAGATTTTATACAAAAATGAACAACCCTCAAACAATTATGTTAAACATATCTCTTGTACTTGTTCTTGTCAATTTGTACATTTTTAAATTCGTATTCGTTCGCAAACCTCTCGTTATACCGTTGAGGTGTATCTTCTTTTTAACATTTGCTTGATTTTAACGAAAGAAATATTTACCACCAGCGTACAACAAATATTTTGATTGTTTATTTTTCGTAAAACTTATGGATTTTTTTGCTTTTCATTCATCAGCACATGGTCAATAGCTGGATAGTTGCTGCAACAGTACAACTTTTGTTTGACAACTAATAAGACATAACATTAATTAGGATTTGTTTTTATACCTCACATAAGGATATCATCAAACAAATTCCGGTTTATAGGAAAATTATTATATTGAACTAGTTAGAATTCAACAAGCTTCGTGTTTTGGAACAAATGCGCCAAATAATGAACTGTCCAAATCAACAGCTTTGAGAGGATAAAACTCAACGGTGGGACACGAACACATTGGCATTTTCCTATGAAATATTCAAACGTGATATTGTGTTTTACTTTCAATTGTGTAGCATCAACCGTAGCAAAACTTTGACAGAAGATAATCCAAAAGTAAAGACACAGCGAAATCGTAAACCACTGAACGCCATTCTTTCTACTTTTGCAACGAGCAAGTCCATGCAAGCACTCTCCCTTGCGAAGGATCGTAAGTTTCTTAATAAATTAAAAGCTTTCTTAGTCCTTAAAGCTCTTTGATTTTATTTTCAATTCGCTAGACAGTTCAGCAAGCTCAAAACAACTTGCTCGACAGCATGTGTGATAATTTTACGTTGAACACCACTCTACCGGCGCTGCCCTGTACCTCACTGCACGTACCAAATGTTCAAATTTAAATATAAATTGATTTCTGGTGTTCTCCGTCCGTGCATCCAAAAAGAGCTGTCGATCCCAAGTTTCTGGACGTTGGTCGTTCGCCAACTTTTTGCTCTGCTGGGAGCTAAAAGTCAGTTACGTACACCGTACTTCGGCGATTGTAAAGCTTGGTGTAATACTTTTCGTGCAACGTTCATTTCTAGGCGAGACAGGGATTACCGTCCCTGGTGTAATGGAGGGTGATCATGTATGCTTAATGGAGGTGGAATATGTGTCCAATAGCGGACAATGCGTAAGTGCGATGTTATTCAAATGTGTTGGCACAAGTGTTTCAACACGGTGAAATGTGGTTAGAGCAAAAGTGAATGAATCATGGTATTACCAGAGGCAGAATTTCCAAGAATTTTTTTAATTAAAAAAAGACAAAACAAATATCAATCACATGATTCCATAATAATCTACCAAAAATGTTCTATTTTACAGATTGACGAAATTACCGAAGCTGAACCAACATCCGTTACGCTCCGATTCTGTAAACGTAAGGTAATCGTTAATATTTTAAAAGTGATAACCTTTTATAACATTTTTCTTTTATAAAATCCATTTATCAACCCACTTATACTTAGCTATAAGGTGATGTTGTGTTTACAGAAAAAAAAACTAAAACCTTTTATTGTACAGAGAAAAAAATCTATGATAGCTATTATTAAATAGAGTTACTAAACGATTTGAAATATTTGATAAGTTTAGCTACTATCTAGATGAAAATAAATCCCCATTTTCGGTATGTGGTTATTTGTTCATGGTGTCATGGAGTAACACTCAGCGGTTAGAGATAATATGATTGAAAACAGAAATGTTGAGGTCACCGTCGCAAATTAGTGAGCAACTTTAGTGCTGCATTTTAGTGGAACAGCATTCAAAAGTTATCTAACTTACGAATGCAATGTTGTAAAATTCATATTTAATATACAATGCCTTTAGGAAAACTACTGTTTGATTCCGAATTTGAAAATGAATTGCATTATTTTAAAAGAAATTTTTAAGGCATCGTTATAATGATTTTTTTTCTTCAATACAGTTTTACAATAACTTATCTTACTTGAAATTTTAAGCGCTCAGCTCTTGAGCTGTACTTTCATAAGAGCTCTGTTCTTTTATCAATCTCCACAGAAAAGTATTCTTTGCAAGAGTTATTCAATTATAAAACAATCCAATTTTACAGGGCAAGCGTATTACCCTTTGAAGCAGAAACGTTCCGAGCTATAAATGAACTAAAGTTTATTTCCATGTAGCTCAACTAACTCCATCAAACAAAGATGCAATAACGGTCATTATCTGCACAGCATGAAAAGTATCGTCTCGATGCAGCCAACGCTCTAGTATAGTTTAAAAAAAATAAACATAATCCTGCTCCAGCCCCTTTTGTGCCAGTACAAAAAGGAAGTGCATCATTTGCTAGAAGGAACAACTTCGTTGATAAATCTTACTCGACGTCAAAACAACATCGTTAGTGCTTATGCATCTCGTAGCACAAACTTTTCATAAATGAGGAAAACTTAACCTTACAACTTACATTCATCAGTCTCTTTAAACAAGTTATTTTGTTTCCGGTGATTTTATAACCCTTGACCTGATTAATTATTGTACTTGCGCTTCACCTGTTGGACTTGAAAGTTGTTTATTCAGAAGAACAATGCTTTTCAGTACGTATAAAGCTCCCTTGTGCTTGAAAATAAATATTGCCAAGTGAATCACTTATGTTTTACCATTGCGAATACCTTAAAACCCCTAAGCTTTGTGGTACCTATAACAGGATAGTTAGTCTTACATACGGGGAGTAGACAAATAGTCCGATTTGAATTCGACCAACATAGAGCCTTGATAAGAAGCTTACACGTTTGTCACTAGGCCACCGAACCGAGCCCATGTAAAGTTAGTTTAGATAATCAATAATATCGATTCAATAATCGATAATATCGATTCTTTCAGTTTCACGTCACACACTTAGAAAAACAATTTCATGCTTTTGATAGAGAGATGTTGTTGTTGTTGTTATTTATTATAGAGACTTTGGGGTAGATAGAGAGATAAACTGATGAACTGATTATGAACTGAACTTTGAGACATAATTGTAATTGGTAAGGAAACATTAGATTCCTTTTGTTTAAATGCATTACATAAATTTATGCATTAATTGCTGCTTTTGAATATTTGACTGCACAACTGAAACAAATGCAGATATTTCTCATTAATAAACCCATTTAACCATATTTACGTTTTTACTAACCGAAATAAAGCAAACTGTTTGTTATTTATATTATACTTCATCTTTTAAGAATAGTTGAAAATTATTGTACGAATAACAAATCTTTTGTTTTATGTTCTTCTCAGTTCCTTCGTCCGTTCGTTATAATTCTTGCGTTGGCAGGCCTTCGCCCAAACTCCAGTGATGTGGAATTTCTTGGACGATGGGTAGGACATTTACAAACTTTCTTGGTCCTGCTACTACTCATCATTGGATACGTACTGCAGTTTTTATGTGGTTACAGGTAATCATACGATTAAGTGTTTTAAATTTATTTTTAATGTTTATTGTAATGAACAACCTCCCGTATCATTTCCCGGTAGAGTGAATGGGAAAGTAGTAGTTCTGCTTCTACCTTAATTGCCTCCATATACCCATGCATCAATGGATCAATAGCCTAAATTTGCCACATTATCTCACTAATGGGTACTTTGTGTAGTCGGTTTCGTCGGAATCCCGTCAAACACATTATCATCCATCCATTGACACATACTAAACTACAACAATGTAAAAGTGACGATAAAGAGCTCCATCACGCACTTCATGTTGGCATCTCGTGAGGCAACGAAAAAAAAATGTAGCATTGAGCAGAGAAACCGGTACGATGCATGGGGAACTCTTGCCCTTACACACACACAAATGCATTCTTACAGCGATGTAACAAAAGTAGGGAAACCATTGACCACCTGCGGTAAAAACAAGTCATGATCCGAGTCCAACCATGAAAGGATATCCAGTCGTCGTCCACGACACGTGCCTAGCCAAAGCAAGCGTTGGAGTTTGTTCCGTGTATGAAGCAAAAACTGCCTGGCAGAAGGGACACTGAGCTTGAAAAGAGGAGAGTTCTTTTCGAAAGAACAACAGCAAAAGATCGATGTAAAACCGCTCTCAGCGAAAAGGCTAAGAGTGAATGCAGTGGCTCATGGCGCACTACCGGCAAAAGTGGCATAGAAACCTACTATTCATCGTGCCCACACCGGTAACCATGGCGTAGGGTAACATGATGCTGGCCATCCATTGCCTTGGTTAATAAAAGCACACATTCACATCAGTTTAAGCATTGTTCGCTTTGCTAACGAAATACGGCAGCATTATTCGTTGCTCGCTCTCATTTATATGAATATGGGTATGCATATTTAAATGCTTGTTCTACACTTCAAAAATTTTTAAAATTACTCTGCCAAAATCCAAAATCATGCCAAACAAAAACAAATGACACTTCAAAAACACTTAATAAATGTCACAGGTAAAACACACGCCCTAATTTACATGCATATTGTTAACATATTAGACTCACATCCGCGAAGAGTAAAGAACGCGTATGCCCTATTACAAATTGTATGAAGAATTATACATATTTATGATATGCGGTGCTTGTTTTGGGACAAACCCCAAAACAACCAACTCATCCTTCCGGTCTACGAACGCGTACAAATGAGAGCCTAGAACAGTGTTTGTTTTGTTTACCTTAATGGACGAATATTTTACGTTCACTTGTGCTGTTGGTCTACACAAGTGAAAATATTTTTTTAATAAATACTTGCTATTTGCAACGCAGAGTAGAACTTAAACAAATTTTAGGTTACCATGACTGTACCAGCATCCATTCTGAGAATTTTTAAGCGATAATGACAGAGGTTATTGCATTGAAATGAAATACTCAACTTAATTGATACTTTTGTGAGTGAACTGAAGTGTCAGATCGGCTATGGCAGTACCTTGACCTTAATATGATATTTTATTCGTTCCCTGCATAGGTTTTGAATCAGAAAAAAATGGAATCAACTGTTTCATAATCATGTACAAGACGAAAAAATTATCTTCACAATCCATCAAAATGAATCGGAAATTGTTGAAATGTAAAATAATATTTTTATTACAAAATCTATCTTCAATGAATTTTTATACACAGTGACAGTTCACGTCTGCTGTGAGTCCTAGGCAGTACGACAACTGATGCCACCCATCCGGAATCCTAAATTTATTATTTAGAACGGTTCAGAGGACTAAGGTGTGAACTGGAGGGTTGGCATTAGTCTAAAAAAATGAAGCTAGTTTCGATGGAGTGGCGAGGCTTTAAGAGGCCATCTAATTGACCCTCCTTTAAATCCGTCACTGGTATTATTCATTTGGTTAATGCTGTTCCATGGATTCAATAATTTTCAAGATTATTATTCAATTAAGTAATTTTATCAAATGTCATCGTTGTGTGACAGATTTTTTCAATGTAGCGTCTAAAACTAGTGAAATAATTTATTCTACACGCAAAACAATTACAGTGTCAGTTATCTTTGATTTTATTACACTTCAAGTGACAGCACCAATGTATTTATAGATTCTTAGTGGCGTTATACAAAATACAATTTTTCTTCTTTTGAATGTTTTGGAATATTGAATATTTACAAATGAGGCTCAAATCTTTACGAAACTCTCATCCGACTGAGTGATAACCAAGTACAGCAAAATGTTTATTGATCGTTTCAGTAGTCGTATACATAAGTACACCAGGTATACACATAATAGCTATAATAGCTAGTTCAAAGTTGGCAATTAGCTATTGTTTATAGCTTGTAAATTTTAAAGCCAATCTTACATACTTACTTATCAGGAGCTACAACCGCTTTGGTCTTGGGCAGCGAAACCGCTCACGGTCTCGCACCGTCGTCTGCCAATCCGTTATCTCGGCCTTGATGGCGGCCGCCTCTACGCCATCCTCCCGCCTCAGTTTGGGCCTACCACGCCTCCTCTGTCCATGTGGACGGCCTAAGAGGACTTTACGGGCTGGGTCGTCCGGGTCCATGCGTATAACATGACCAGTCCTCCGGAAACGGGCGATCTTAATTCGCTGCACAACGGAGAGGTCGTTGTACAGCTCGTACAGCTCGTCGTTGTATCGGCTCCTCCATTGTCCCTCCTCACGTATGGGTCCAACAATCCTCCTGAGCATCTTCCTCTCGAACGCGGCTAAGAGGGTTTCGTCAGTTTTGGACAGCGTCCATGTCTCAGAGGCATAGGTGAGTACTGGAACTATATAGGTGCGATATAGTCCCAGCTTCCGTCCGTCGCGACAGGTTTTTTGAGGTAAAATGCTTCCTCAAGCTATACAATGACCGGCTGAGCACCAGCATCCGTGCGCGCAGTTCGACTTCTAAGCTACATTCCAAAGTTTAAAGCCAATCGGGTACCTAAAAATCAATCATGCTTATTAAAATTTTTTTTTAATGAATTCAGTGATTAACTTACAATCAAACAACAACATTGCGTATCTTTTCTTTGTTTCTGTGCCAAGGTCTAGTAACTGACCAGTCGCGTTGTGTAATCTTATTGTGGCCCCTTTTATGTTTTAAGCCGGAAGCTGAAATTTTCAGCCTGTCAATTGTTGGTTTATGTATCAGATTTCGAGCATTTATCGAGCAGTATTGCAAATGAAAACATTGTCTGGTAGCGTCAAACAACGCGTTAGTTTATTTTAGTTATTGAAGCCACTTCTTGACAGTCAGTGTAACAGGTACTGCTAATTTATCCATTGAAAATAATTGTACAACGACCTCACTATTGTGCTGTGGAATAAGCTTGCGCGGTTTCGGTAAGCAGACCATGTGTCAAGCCTGGTACGGAACGGCCCAGCCTGCAAAGTCCTGCAAAGCGCCTGATAAGTGAAGTAGTTGTTGCTCGGCGTTCATCAACAGCGCTTTAAAGCACTTGGAAGTGTGTTTTTAAGAACAGAAATCATTCATTAACAATTGAATATAAATACCTCGAAAAATAAAAAAATAACATAAAAAATAACATAAGTAAAATGAATTTCAATAAGAAATAGAAAGAGAACCAGAAAAACAATTATTTATTAAATTAATGTTATTGAGTTTCATGAGGAAGAATATGACCAGCTTGACTAACGGTCAGTTTAAAACAACAAGTTAGAAAGAGATAGACTGCTGATCCTTTGATTTGACATCTTCTCGAGCAGGTACTCGAAACTAATTCTAGCTTTCAGGCTGCCTAGGCTGAAAATCTGAAGCTAGTTTTGTGTGTGGTTTTGTATGAAGTGTTTACATTATTTCAGCCGCCAAATATCAAACTCCATATAAAAAACTGGCTTAAAACATAAAAGGGGCAAGTGTTACTTTCTCTTAAAGGGAGTAATCCTCTCAAGGCTTTCAATTTTAATTGTTTTTTTTTTTTTAGAGAAACCAAAGATGTGTAAAAAACATGAACCAGGGAACAAATATTTTATTTAATGATTATTCTCAAAAGCTCATATAAAAATAAAAATAAAAAGCTCATAAAATCATAAATTTGTTAAAAGTATGCATAGATCATCATCAGATAGAGCAAGTAATAACCGACTGGAATTCAATTTCAAAACAATAATTAAATGTAAATTCAATCAGTTTAAACCTTTTTCTCCAAGCATAATTTCAATAAACGTACATCCTAAACGTGCCATTCATTCCATCGTTTAGACACTATTTGTCCCAGCTAATTAAGCAAACCACAGTTGGAAGTAAAATATTCTGCCAACCCGTTCTGCTTTCCGTCCTCTCGGACCAAAAGCATGATCTCTATCTTACGTTGCAAGCTAGAAACTATTTTAGCGCCCTCAATTCTTGCCCTGCGCATGATCACGATACTCTTTAATGACTCACGCCCTCACCCTTCGCACCAAACCATATATTCATGCCGACCGCACAATTTTACATTTTTCGGCTCATTTAGTGGCTGATATGCGCAAAACTCAAGCTTTTGCCATCCAGCAACGCCCAGACATCGATGGTCTCCTGCAGGCATTGCATGTCTGCTAGAATTGTGAATTACAAAAGCATAAACTCGCCCGTAAGCACCCACGAGCAGGCTCCGTACGTACCCCGTTCGTGTGCTCCGTCGTCAGGCATAAAACATCCAAACCAGTGCCTCGTAGGATTATTGGCCACCCCTTTACTCATCGTGGCGCGCACGGAATGGGATTTTTTGTGTGATTAATGTTTGCACTTCTCGCATGCCACACGACACGGGAAAGTGCAATTTTTCAATGCAACATAGCTACTAACGCAGCGCACAACCAGCCATGGTGTGATGTAGAGAAAACACATAAACCAAAACCTTCCTCGCACACCATTCCCGTCGTCGTCTTTTCCCCTCCCACAGGACACTTGTCTCCAACGGTTGGATTACAATTTTGCACCCTTCGTTGCCGCGCTGTACCATTGTTCGGTTGGGGAGGTTAGGATGATCCAATTGGGCGATAGACTGGAAGTAAAAACAAAAACCGAACCAAGCAAAGCAGAAGGCACCTCATCCACCGACACTACGCTCTCTCCGGATAGATAATGAACCATTTCAACTCAATTTCCTCTAATGACCATGATTACGGTGCGGTGGCTTCGCATAAAATTCCATCATCGTGCAAATCTTGCAAAACCATGCTTGCTGCATTACACTGTGCGCAGTGCACAACAAACAAACTGAAAAAAGGTACACTGGCAACTTGCAGCACCGCCAGGGGAAAGAATGCATGGCAAAGTCTCCCGATACCAATTTCCCGCATCATTGTACCGGTTTGGGCGGGTGTCCCATTTTTCCGCTGCGGACAAGAAGATAGAATGGATAGCGTGTAAAAACATCATGTCCCTTATGGAGCATTGAGTGAGATGTATGGTAAAAAATTCTCCTTTCCGTCTCATATGCAGGATACAAATTCATTCAATCTTTTTTTCTATTCTCAAAATCACTGTTTCTGCAAACATTTTCTTGATCACAGTAAAAAAAAAAACAGTGCCATCTGCTCGTAGTTGTAGAGCGCTTTCTCTCTATCTCTCGCACTGCAATCCTTGTAACGTGTTGGAAATGAATTGGCCGGAAATACCCTGGACAAACCTTTAATCATCTCGTCTATTTTCTGCTATTATCAACCTCCCAGTGACGATCGAGACGATTGGGTTTTGTTTGAGTAAGCAATTCACGAGCAATGGTGTTGGTTTGTGTTCGTTCTCTCCACATCCAGCACCTTATAAGCACACTGCCCTGCTGAACGTCTGGGTCTTGGACTACAAACCCAAATGGAAATATCCGTACCGCTAGTTGCCGCTGGCACTAAAAACCCCAAAGTGTAAAAAACTTTGGAAAACAGATTTTCCTCCGCTTTGGCTATCGCAGAACTGAGCATGGATGCATTAGTTGTGTCGTAGACAAACAGTGGAGCGGGAGCATCGAAAAAACCCGACCACAAATAAAACCGAAAATCTTACGATTATTGCGTCCCGGGAGAGGGAAAGGTTTTGTGTTGTTGCGTCAATTGTGGGGAAAGTGTTATGAGTGCAAAAAGGAAAGCACAAACAATTGCGCTTTGTCGCTGGATGTAAAAATATGGGCACTTCTCTTCGTAAAATCGCTTGGCAAATCAACTGGGTGGAGTGTGTTGCACGTACAACTCTTTTTCTTTTTACTTTAACTGCTTTTGCATATTGCTGAGATTTACAACTTCATCTACATCATCATCGTTCATCGCCCTTAATTTGTTTATTCGTTTCTTCTGTTTTTTGGGTTGTGTTTTTTATTTTTGTTTTAACCTAAATCTCATCACAGTTTGCTTGCAAATGATCGCATTTAACTAATTACGAATATTAGCCAGTGGTTTTTAAACAAGATCCATAAATATATCTTTTTTATACTTAAATATGTTTCTGTCAAATTTGTGATGTTACTACCTAGAACATTCAATAACTTTGGAGCCAATATTGTGCTCCTTTCTCAGTAATTAAAGTAAGGGTTATCCCCTTAACCTAAAATAGTGTTTAAATCACTTTTAAATTCTATATTATATCCGTCTGCGGCTCACCGTGATATTTGCGTGATACTGTCAAGTATGGTATAAATATCGGAGTTTTTACTAAGCGCTGCTCATCATCTTCAGTGTAGTCTTGCAAAGTCTTTCAGGTATTCGATTCCTTAAGGCCGGGTTTGTTTATTCTTTGTTTTATGACCAGTGCTAAAAGGAAGTCGTAAGGAAAACGTACAAAATTAATTCCAATGGTGATATTCTAACTAAATAAATCATAATTTGTGTATTATTGAACAAAATGGGAAGAAACGTATCTTCTGATTTATCTATTGCATTTGGTGTGTTGTGCATGCAAAGCGGCTGTGAGGTGTCAAATCCTCAAATCAGCGATTATTTGGTGTGCGAGCAGATTTTTTTTTTTTTTTTGAGTGATGAATAGCGCTTTTGCCTTCCTACCGATGGATTGCTACAAATGGCTCTAGAGTAGAACAAGAATGCGATTGGAAATGCACCCTGTGTAGCCCGGCCTTTATTGTTTTTTTTTGTTTAAATTTTAATTGATCTTTACTGCAAACTTTAGCAGGCATGAGATGTGCAATTTGAGAAACACTGCTCGACCCATATTGGAACACAATATATCCTTTCACTTCTATATCGCTGCACCGTGCCATACTCTTCTCTTCGCAGCACTACCCGCCTGGAAATGGTGCGAATTGGCACCATGGTTTCTTAATTCACTGCTAACATGAAACATCAAAAAGTCATCGTCATCGTCCTCGTAAAAATCACAAGCTGCTCCACCCACCATCCCACTACCCTTTATTCCACCCTTGTGGAACGGTTATCCTGGAACCCAAGCTTCTCACGGTCTGCATTAACCCAATTGCAACGGTTTCGGTGCTGTGATTCGATGTCATTTATTGAGAAGTTGTTTCGGAGCATTCAGGTTTGACTCATTTTTACACCAAGTCATTTTCCCCTTTTTTGTCATGTTCGAACTGACTGTCTTTTTTTTGTTGCTTAGAATTTTGAAGCATTTTCATCATAAATGATTGTAGATTCACTTTTTCTTTCGGTTTTGTAGTCAGCTACTCAGTCCCCCATCGACAGGAAGTTCACCCTCCGTGTGGTTTCATTTTCACTGGCCCGTTACGGTCAGCCTTCGGGGAATGACCCACGAGGGACAATTTTGTTGCTTACAATTCTGTTGGTCGTGTTTTCCTTCTCCTACCCCATTGAAGAACATCGTTGCAAATTCGTTCTTTTGCCCATTACTGGTCAAGTGCTTCAATTCATTCTACTGAAAGGCTTTGATCGTTAGTAAGGATTACTGCCTTTTGTTGATCCAAGCGTTTAAAGGGATTGTTGTAATCATTCTCTAATCGCCATCTATAGCATACCAAATCTGTTATTTTGACAAAACAATATGACTGTGGCCAAACAAACAATAGCTGGAAAACGTAAAAAGTAAATTTTAATTGGAATCGACAAAATTAATCGACAGATATACACAACATGTTTTGAATAGTGCTGCAAACTTTATTGTGATTTAAATCCGGTCCAGAGACTCACAAGTGCAACGAAAAACTCGTTATGCGGGTTAAATACAACCATTAATTCATTTATAAGACTATGAGTAATAATCACAATTTATGCGTAATAGCATACCCACTGTATGTCAACACAAAAAGAGTGTGTCGCTGGTTACGTTACGGTCATTATCTCATTTTTTACAGACGCGATCATGGATTAATCGAACCAATCCAGCCTTTTCCCATGACAACAACACCAGGTGCCACAACATTGGTACCTGAAATGGTTAAGTTGTACCCAACGTGGACTAACCAAACGTTAGATTCAACCTTAGTGAGCAACGATTCAACCGTTAACCTGGATCAGGAACATGGACATCTCGGGCTGCTGCTAGCATCGGGTGAAGCCATCTTCATCTATCTCGTCCCAGCATTGCTGCACCTGAACGGATACATACTGGCGGTATTAATCTATCGCTTCGCCGACAACGAACAGTTGCAAAGCCTTATCGAGCGGGTATGTGTTTGTGACTTTGTATGATATGCTGCAAATAAATCTTTCACTTTATAAATATTAAAACATATAAAAATATAAAAAAATAAGAACTTCAGCAACATGTGTAAAAAAATCAAACGATCAGCATACGCATAGCATACATCTTTTTAAATTCATACGTATAAAACTACGGTTTCCTACGGGTACTATAATTGATGTTAATAAAGCCCGCTCAGTATTCTAAAGGATGTTTGATAGCAATTCATTCCTATTAAGCTCTGATTGCAATTGCGAACCGATTGAACGCTCCATGGGACGTATAAACAATTCATTGTTTCCAACAAACTTTTAACGTATATTTTTAACTACGGGATTCTCTTTAAAATTGTTCTCATGAATTTTCTTTGAATTATGATAATGATATTACCATTCATTATAACGATGTGTTTCGATTTCTGTTTAAAATGGGATTTTATATCATCTTTTTACAACCCATACTATTCTACTATGCCGATCCCTGGAGTGTCTTATTATCACTTTCCGTTTCGGTAAAGTTTACACGTTCGAAAATAATCCAACTCCATTTGCATCGTGCATCGGCTTACCATTTTTTAACTCTTACTTCGCTGAAAATGTGCTGGTCGTCGGAATATCTATTGAAAATGTTAAACAATTTCCCACACACCCATTACCTGAATCCTGGAATCCTCCTCCTCGGGAGTGCTTGCAAGCCACCCACAACATGCTGTATCGAAATAAATGAAAAACATAAATTCCATTAACGATGACAGCGATGTACGGTACCCATTTGTGCGAATAACCGACGGGAAATTAGCGTTCGACAGCCGGAATTGATTGAGTTTGGCTGCCAGATCTCGAACCAGCATTATAAATTCATCGCCTGATCAATCGCTCCGTGCTGCCTTCATTTTGCCCGCAGGTTTTCATCCTCAGCAGCAATCCGCGCCGGTTAGTGCTGACACTTTGGCTCTACTTTGGGCTGGGCCTGTTTTGGCTGGGCGTCTCCATCGCGTACGTAACGCTGCTCGGAATCGACGGGGTCACCGTTTTTGAGCGATTTTTATCTTTCGGGTGGACCGGCGGGCTGGCCCGATGGACACACACCGGCGAGGTGTTGAGGACGCTCCTCTCGGTGACACTGTTTTTTCACGATCTCGTACAGATGGTGGTGATTGTGAGTTATGGCTTGATGTGTTACATGCTGCGATGCTATCTGAAAGCGCTGAAGGAAAAACTGCTGTTGCACACGATCGAGCCACTCAACTGGATGCGGGTGAGTTGTGTTTTGCTTTACAGTTGAAAATTATAAAAATTGTTTACAACTACGTTTTTTGTGAGTTTTTTTTTTTTTTTTTTTCAATTTAAATATTGTAGATAATTTCATCGTATTTATTACATATTGTTTTGTATGGTAAAATATAATCGTAAACTATTTTTTGGATAAATTTAAATTTTGCTACACTTTATTCTTTTATAATTGTTTTGCAGTCCAATTCTTTTTTGTCTTATACTGTTTTTTTATTCAAGAATGAAACGAAGATAAAACTATACCTCAATGCTTTCAATGCTTTAAATTTCTTGCAAAGTTTAAAAAACAATGTAAGAAAAGTCATTCGGTACATGTTACAACATAACCCAGGGCTATAACAGGATTGCTCAAGTCTCACTTAGATTAATATTTTTATTTTGTATCAATAAGATTTATCGCAACTGGTTGAACATCATTAAGATTTCATTTTGACTGAATTCCCCATAAACTTGCTAGGTGCATGCTCTTTTCTTTCCACGTGTCCTTTGTAACGAGTATCGATGTATTCCAATTACTGCACGACAAACCGAAATGGAATGGATGTTCTCTCTATCGTTGCACAAGAGCAATTTATTTTACTTCATTACAGCCACCTCCAAGGTTGATAGAAAAAAAAAAACTGATACCCTTTAACAATGTGGCAATAATGTGATTTTTCGAAGAGATTTTGTTCTTTTAAATGATTGTGTTTTAAACAATGTTGATCGATTAATTTAAGATTTCGTTTTTAAGCAGATTTTAAAGAGGAACTTCTGATAAACTAGTCTGCAGGTAGTAAACTGTTAAGAGTTATATTCATAAAAACCCACTATGAATACACCGGCACAAATGTATCTCAAAGAGTATTTAATACATCGAAAATGAGCATTTAATACAGCCACGTATCCAAAACCAAAATTTATTTATCTATTTAATTATAATTTTCATTTTGTATGATTTTTTTACAATAAATGAGTATGAATATTTGAAAATCTATGAGCAATACGGCCTGGCCGTTACTGTCAAATAAAAAAAGGATAAAAGGATTGTCTTGAAACGAAAATTCTTCAATGATTTGACAAAAAGTTAATTTGATGTCTTCTCTTTTAATGTTGTCAATCGATTTAAAAGATACTTATCTTTCATTGAACAACTGAGCATAAGGCCTACCGAGCAATTAGCTAGTAGTTTACACTGAATGAGCTCTTAGGAGCCACCATTAACATAATTTATGAATAATTTATTGCGTACCTTCATGAGCAATGCTTTGCTTGTTTATTTGCATTGTATCTAGGTCAATGGTCACACCGATAGCAAAAGATTTTTGTTTTTCATCTATACACTTAATCTTCTGCAGTGTTTTTGTATAGGTGTTGAATATTCAGCTACTAAAATTGTGCCGGTTTTGACAAATATGGCCATAAAATGATGACCGTGACCGTTTCGCACACCGATCGAAATGCTAATGGTGCAAAAGTGAAGCTATCACCGCACATAACTTACGGGTCAATGGGTCTACAATTGGCTCGCTTGTCATTTAGCGGTTCTTAAAGGGGGATTTTCTGGAGAAAGAGAGGCGGTTCAAATAAAGCTGTGGAAAAATGTATGCTGGGATGCGTAGCGTCTCATTTATTTATTAGTACTGCTCTCTTAATTTCATTTCTAAGCTTCTTGATTTATTTATTTGAGCACTTTGCTACTTCTTTATATAAACCGGAAAATCCGAATATACAAAAAAGGATTCTTTTGTTTCCAATGCTTGGACTAAACTTTATATAGATGATATGTACAGGATCATTTTTTATAAATGATACAATAATTGTATATTTTTTAAGAAAAAAAAATCATATTTCATTTAGATGAATACCAAAACTATACTTCTAATTTAAAAAAGCAAAATAGAAACTTTACGAAGGATTTCAAAAACATGAAAAATATCATTGAAATATTAAATGATTATACTCTGTTTCCTGAACTGAAATGAACTGAAATCCTTTTTTTTAAGATTAGGCAAAAATTACCTTGTTATAATATTATACTTCTTATAATTCAAATCGAAGCATTCGTGACACGAAACCTCTTCCCTCTAAAATTATTTTATGTATTTATCTGTCGGCAAAAGCCACAATCTCGCAAAAAGATGAACGGTTTCAACACATACATGATTTGTGTAATTGTAGCCGGAAACAATCAGCACCCAATATCGACAACAATGGATAATCGGCATAAATAGTTTCGGCGCACGGGTAGGAATCCAATTAAATGCTTACGTTGCGAAAAGTATGCCTGTGTCTAGCATAGGAACAACAAGCAACTGCACTACCAAACTATCTGCCAATGACCACCACTCCTTCCACAGGACAAATATGCCCACGGGAAAATTTATCGAAATTTTCTCCCGTACATTTTCTCATTACAACGCGATCCAGTGGGATGCCCTATCCGGCCGCTTCGACACGGTTGTAATTAACGAGAGAATTTTCCTCTCCCAGTCGATGCATCCCTGGCGTTGAGTGTAACAGCAAAGCAAAGTAATTTCATTTTGGTCCGTGAAGGACCGAGCATCGCTTCTAGTAAGGTCAGTGAGCTGAGAACGGTGTTGAAACAGCCGTGAGAGTTAAACGATACGTTATGTTTCGCCCATGAAAGCCCTCCAAACATGAGCCCTTAGTAACAGGCGCTAATTCGACCATTCAATTATAGATATTTTCCGCATAATCACTATCATAATCTATCAAATAAATAAATCAACAGTTCCTGCACGCTGCATTGCCATCCATCCTGCAGGTTTTCCCGCTAAGCGTGGTCTTTTCGCTGTTATGGTCATGTTCTGTACCATGAAATGAAATTCTCCGTCAGCCTAGCTCCTTCCGTAAAGCAGTGACTAACGTGGGTAAAATTTGATTGAAGGAATCAATGAATGAGTTAAAAATAAAATTGGAAGCCAATTGTACATGTTAGTAAAGATTCCCACGAAAATTAGTACCGATGGGATTTATTTCGTTTAAACGTAGCTAAATGGACGTAAAATAACACGTGAAGAAAATTGAAATACACAATTGTCAAAACAGAATAAATCACATTTTTAATTTCATTGGTTTAGAAATCTTAAAATTAATGTTTTTCCTTCTTGTTTATTTTATGAATGGATTACAAGGGAAATCGAGAGACGAGTGGATCATTAAGTGTTTTACATTTTTATCTGAAGACATTATTTTTTATGTGTAACATGTTTTTCCATATGTCCATATCCATTTCATGTTAGCGTCCATCACATAAACACGTTCTGGCACTTAATACACAACAAAAAAAAAAAAAAACAAAGCAGAATAGAAACACATCGAATTAAGTTACACTAAAACGTTATGTTTTCGAATCATCATTGAATCTGTACGCTACTCAATCACCACACAGGAATATAAAAATGGTGTAAAAGGTAGCCTATTTCACTACTTTGAAATGTTTTTTTTTCTCTAGTCTACAATTCTTTCTTTAAGGATGTAAAACATGGTAAAAAAACTTCCTTATTTAATGAAGCTTGCGAGAAACATATAATTAAGTTGAAATTCATCTTACCAATACTATGTTTATTAAGTAGAATCTTTCATTCAAGAAATATACAAGGAGTCGGCTTGATGGTTGAGTGGTTGCGGTGTAGAGCTGGCCTTGAGACACGATGTTGAATCCAATCCGTTTCGTACAGCGGTCGCCTAAAATAAAAACTGTAAGGAGGTAGTTGAATGAAACAAAATGTTAGTACTCTTCGATTAAAAGTATAAACAGAGGAGCGTATTTTAACCGAGTTCTTTAGGACTCCAACATGACCGGAATTTCTAAAAACGTGGACAAAGCGTAAACTTTTCAATACAATACTTTTTCTTTATTTTATATACGGATGATACACACCTAATTATGAATTATTAAGGTCATTTTTATGGCAGTTAAGTATTACTACAAAAAGTTTTAGTTTTGTATAAAATATTATTATTTTATATTAAAACCGTTTCAATATGATAGTTTCAGAACTTTCCTTGAGCAATTTTTATTTTTTTGCAATTAGGCCTATTCTTACGCAAAAAAAAGATCCATATTTATCTATCATATCAGCACAGCAAAGATAATTGAAAATTCGGATGAAAGGTATTCTGATAAACGGCGCTTCCATGTAATTGAAAATGCGATATTAATACATAAAAAAAAACATTTCTAGGAAGCATATGAATGCAAAATTAATTCTTCGGATGTAATACATTCGTTTTCAATATTTTTCAAAACAGAATATTTGAATTTACTTTGGCAGTTTTTTTTTTAACTATATTTTTTTGTATAAGTTCTTTACAGACCAACCAATGTGGATTGTAGTTTACATAAACTCAGGTTTATAAAATGTAAACATTTAATTTTAAGTGATATGGTTTGGTCGTTACAACGAAAATACAAAAAAAAACTTTAGTATAGATTGATTAAAAAAACTAATTTTTTTAACAAATAGCATACATTACAAAGATTTGAACACCTTAAAGCAGAATATCGATGTGAGATTTAAAAATCCAAATGTGCATTTAATTAGATTATTTGGCCTTAATAAGGGTGTTATGAGATTTGATGTCTTAGAATTGCTAAGAAGAGAAATATCATAAAAGCAAGAAAATCATTCAACTAAATTAACGATCATTGATAAATTTGAAAAAAATACCAAAGCAATTATGTTCCAGCATAAGAACTTTAAAAGATCGCTCAAGAACTCAACAAAGAAACACTAGGTTTATTCCTGGCAATTCTCGGCAAATCTTTTTAAAATTATTAGTTTAAATACGTTTTGATACATTTTTAAATAAAAACCAGTTTTAATTCGATTTTATGTTTCAAAGGGTTTCCATATAAAATAAACACAAAATCGTTAAAACCCGGAACTGAGTTGCTTCATCATAAACAGCATCTTAAAAATAAAGAAAAACTCTTTTAAAAAGTTTATATATTTTTTACATTATTTATTAAATCTTTCACAGCTTATTACTTCATTTTCATTAATTCCCTTTTTCCTATTTGTTCTCTTTTTTCTTGTATTTACCTTTCGTTTCCTAACTGATGTGGATCTGCAAACAAACACCCACAAATAAAACAAAACAAAAAACAGGAAATCTGCGAGTTCCGGAAGCTGCTTCATCATCTGAACACGAAAATCTCGCTACCGGTAGCCAGCCTGACCGTGCTTAACCTCAGCTACACCGTGTCAAGCGTGGCGCATCTGTTCCACAACATGACGGCCTGTCCGATTAACATATTCACCGCAAGTCTCACCAACATTCTGCTCTGGCTGGTCATCGCACTGATGCCGTTCTTTCAGGTAAGCCAGCACCGAGTGGCCGCACCTAGCCTCTAAGCCGCCCTGTAATCCTTTCGGATCATCTAATCACACGAGGCGCGTCGTTTGAACGCGTTGGCAAAGGACTTTTCGTGGGCTGTTCGTTGCATTGAGCCTTACCCATGCGTGGGTTAGACTGGTAATGGGGGTTGACTTATCTCAAGGATTTACATTGATCCACTCGGTAGTGACGGTGGCGATGTGAAACAGTGCCATAACAATACGCAGTGTTTGGCGTTGCTAGCCTTGTTGTAGAGTTTCGTGTTCAATTAGCGTGTACGAGCTGCACGATGGTGAAATTGGTTCAATTCGATGAAAATCCAGTGAGTTTGTGGTAACCGCGGTCAGCAACACACTAGCTCAAAGCAGCTTGATTACAGAAATGTTGATGTTTGATGCATCGATAGCGCTTCATGATTTGGGTGAGGTGTGTATGAAAGTGCAAGCTCGCTCTTCTGGAAGTACTTTCGGATAACGCGAACGTCGTGATTGAACAAGTTTATTGAATACACCATCGGATTACAGTTTTGGTCTGCACTGTTCCTCGGCTGTAGGAAACATAATTGAAATGATAAAATGATTTTTAAAGTAAATTTTAAAGCACACATACACAACACAAGATTTATTTTACGCGTAGGTAGTACAAAAAGCTTTTACAATTTATTTTATCCAGAATATTCATCTTCGTCAACACAACACAAAAGACAATCCACTTCAAATGGATAAAAACGTTTTATTTGAAATTAAATATTTATCCTCTTTATGACAACCTAACCTTTTTGCTGGGATGTTTCATCCATTTAACGATGAATTTGTATGCATCTTAAATAAAAGACATTAAGCTCAACATTATGTGAATGATACTGTACCACAATACATGGAAACTTGGATGATAGGGATCCCGTTATGCTAAAATGTTATAAGGACCCGCATGTCCGTCGATGAGCATCGTTTATAGCAGTGGTTCCCAATTTTTTTTTTCATTTAGCACCAACATTTCAGTCATAATAAATGATACCGCCCATTTCAAGACGTGAAATATCTATATAAAACCTACTGCTTTAAACTGCATAGTCTATTAAAAAATCAAATCCTACAGCCCACTATAGTTTTATCAGCGCCCACTGGTGGGCGGTAGGGACAATCACTGGTCGATAGTATAGAGCAGGGGTCGGCCAAGCCCAGCTGATTTACTCCGGCCCGCAGGTCGGCTCCAGCTGATTTACTCCGGCCCGCGAGAAAATAATTGTTCGAGATTTTTGTTTGACAGTATTAAGATTTTTAACGCAAACAGAACTTCTTAATGAAAAAAAATATAAAATAACAATCTTAAATATTGAATAAGGATGAAATTTAGCAGTATTAGTAAAATTCCAAAATTTTAAGCAAGTTTAACAATTAAAAACAAAACTCTAGTTCCCAGCTATTCAAAATTTGTTTGAATATCTTGCCCACAGATTAGGGCTTGGATTTACCTTCCGGTCCTTTACGAGAAAAGTGTGCCGGTCCCTGGTATAGAGCTGTAAGGCCTATGTTAGATATTATTTTTCTGATGGTAGTTTGAACCAAATTAACTGTTACGTCATCATTTCTTCAACTAATAGCAAAAATTCGTAAAACTGAAAGTGAAGCGCATCTTAGCTTACTGTTAAAAAACGACCATTATCAATGAGCATTCTGTTCGGTGTCCCCTGTCTTTCTCATTTGTTAAACCAAAGCAAGTATGGTTCTTGATTTTATTGTTATTTATTAAGGTAATGTTTTCCTTGCTGGGTGGTCTAGTGGTAACGGCGTAGAGCTGTGTTACTGCTGGAGTTCTTGACAGTCGGATCGACTCGGCGACACTGCTATCATGTGTCCCCCTATATGTCCCGTCGAGATCCGAGAGTGCCAAAGCCCTTCTTAACGTGGAGGATCGTCGCACCCGCTTCGGTTCCTCTGTTCTGCTGATCTTAATGTGTCGTGAATTTAACGCCGTTTGTGATCGTTATGAAAAAATACACAGAAGCAAAAAGGAAAAGAACAAACAGATACGCAGCAAAAGGAACACGAAACATATGAAAAGTCTTACGAGCCCACATGATAATAAGACAGTGAGTGAGAAACATGGCATGGTGAGACATGGAGAATTCAAATGGGTCTTTCGAGTAGTTACAATCACGAATGAAAGCAAGCAAGAAAAGGATTATAAGTATATCAGATGTGTCGCTTTGAGAACCAATTTTTAATTCTCCGCATCGTGTGAATTAGTATGATAGCTGTTCTGTTAATAATCAACTCAATAACTGATACCCAAAACTTTTTGAAAACATTCATATGAGAGTTTCTTTATCGATGTACTATGGGGTTTCTTACATCCAGACTTCATTGTATATGGAAAAACTTTAGAGTATAAACGTGATAGAATTTTAGCCACTTTTGCGTTTTTTTACGAACTAATAGACCTACCATTAAATCACAGGGTGTTCGCTAACATGCTAAACGAGGCATAATAGTTTTATTTCAGATACGCTAGCTTCATCAAGTTTAGGTATGGAACCCAATTAAATGGTTGCTCTTTATTGCAATGTTTTCAAGCTGGTCAGCAAAGTTCAACTTTTCATAAAGGAGCAGTTCATCGACACAACTTTTTCGCACTAGGATACAACCGTTAACGCATAATCTACAGAACAGTGAGACCCTACAAAACACTCTTTTAAACTTTTTCAGTTGCTGGTAAACATTCCAGAAATAAAACCCGTGTTAAATCAATTCACGGTACCTTTGAAATACGGCACCATGATTATGATTCTGGCAATAACAAATGCTTAAATGATAATAGAGAAAAAACTTTTCAAACTTGTTTTCCGAAATTGTTCCAAGTATAGAACATACGGATATAACATAAATCAGCCTGGTTTGTTAGTCATACAAACTTGAAACTGAAATATAATCCTTCTCCAACGAAATAATTATCAAAAGCATCCAACCAATTCATCCGCTCTACAATACGAGGGCTCTGTTTATTTCATCCCATATTGAATGCGAGTCTAAACGTAAATTATCTCTAATTGTGTGTACATACACACCCAATGACTCCGGCCATCGCCACTTTCAATTTAGTGATTTAGGTAAAAATCATTTACCCCTAATCCCGCATTTCATTCAAACCAATCGTACAAAGCAATCCCGCGGTCAACTATGTCGCCCGCGGGTGAGGGTTAGTATTGAAATTAAAAGGTGCGTACACCGCTTTTTACTATCATCCTCCAAAAGCACTCCCCCCCCCCCCTCCTTCTAAAACCGAAAAACGATCAAGTCGAACAAACCCTAACCGAACTGGTCGAAAATGCAGGCAAAATTGAATTAGCATAACTTTGCATCACGCATTCTTCCCGACGAGTCACCCAAAACGCTCTTGATACGTAGACATAGTGTTCTCCTGGTGCTTGTTTTATCATGGCTAGTACGTTAGCTTCCGGAGAGAATTCGGTTACCCTGGTCAACGCTAACGCTCTGGTTTCCTGGCATCCTTTTTCACTATGCTGCCACATTTAATAAGCAACGCATTATCGGTTCATAACAGAGGCCCCACTGCTGGAAATGACCGATTCGTTGGGTTGGGATGTTACGTGTACACATTTTGACACAAAAGGCCGACAGGTACAGGACGGTGGTCAGTGCAGCCTGTCGAAGACGGCCTCCCACAGAGCTGTATGCTATCATGAGGGCGCTTTGACTAATTAATAGCTAATTAAACGGGACCATTTTCCACCGGACTGTTAACCTACGCAGGAACCTCCGGCGGGTTTTGTACAAGTAGGGGAAAGAGGTAAAGCACATAGTTCAACGCGGCCATTGCACCATTGGCAACGATCATAAACACATAATGGCATCAGCATCGGAAAGCGCCAGTTCCCAAGCATACACACAACGAACATACTCTCCCTCGCTCTCTATTGGCAATTAAATATTGCGTAGGTTTCACAACTAGTTCGGCCCACCAAACTAGGTCCGGTTTGGTTGAAAATTAATCAACCGTTGCCGGGCGGCAACAATTCTGACATGATCATTATTTTTTCGTGAAATGTGGATGTGGTGAATCGGTAAAAGAGTTAGCATTACAACGATAATGTTTGTACGACCGTGGATGACAATTTCGACTACGTAATTAACGATCAGAAAGTTTTCCGTTACTTCCTTGTTCAATTAGAATCCTTAAACGTTGCATGCTGACTTATTTTTGTATTCTATCAAACGATCAGCGATTCGATATGAATCAGCGTTTAAATACGTGAATCAGGTACGTTTACACGATACGATTCCTGCTCGAAATTTCACAGCCTACGATTCTTTTTTAAATGTATTGGTGCATTCGAGCAGGGTTCGCAATTCTTTGTCGAGCAGAAAAGATTACCCGATTTTGGTGTACAACACGAATCTTTTTTGCGAATTGTTATGGAACAATCTTCATGGCTCACTTAATGCTTGTCAAAAAGATTCGTATCGTGTAAACACGAAACGGCTCGCGAATCTTTTTTATTCAGCCATCTGTGATGGTATGGGTGAGATTGGCCATCGAAGAATCGTACCGTGTACGCGTACCTAGTAGACCTGCCTGAGCGTACGTTGGAACTTGGAGACGTTGGAACGAGGAGAGGAGAGGAGATGTTGCCGCTAACGAAAGACCTTCGTTGCGGGTACCAGCGTCGGCGTGATGCCACCGAGCTAGCGGGTTTGCAGGTTACGGATGCGTTTCGGTTCAAGTCCGGAGAAGTACCTC